>ML254033.1:0-63826 GCA_005239495.1 Nicotiana undulata
CGAAGCATCGAAACATGAAAAACTGGATGAACTCCGGATAGCGCTGGAGGCAAAGCAAGTTTAAAAGCAACATCACCAACTCGCTTAACACCTCAAATGGGCCTATATACCTAGGGCTCAACTTGCCCTTCTTCCCGAATCTCATGACGCCCTTCAACGGCAAAACTCTAAGCATAACCTGGTCCCTCTCCATAAATTCTACATCTCGAGCCCGCTGATCTGCGTATCTCTTCTGCCTCGACTGAGCTGTGCGAAGCCTTTCCTGGATAATTTTCACTTTCTCTAAAGCATCTCTGACCATGTCAGTACCATACAACTTAGCCTCACCAAGCTCAAACCACCCAATCGGAGAACGGCATCGCCGACCATATAAAGCCTCAAATGGAGCCATCTGGATGCTGGCCTGATAACTATTATTATATGCAAACTCTGCCAAAGGCAAGAACTGGTCCCACTGACCTCCGAAATCAATCACACAAGCCCTGAGCATATCCTCCAGAATCTGAACTGTACGCTCCGACTGGCCGTCAGTCTGAGGGTGAAAAGCTGAACTGAGGTCTAATCGAGTACCCATCTCCCGATGCAAAGCTCTCCAGAAGTGTGATGTGAACTGAGGACCTCGATCTGAAATGATAGATAGTGGCACGCCATGCAACCTGACGATCTCACGAATATAGAGCTGAGCCAACTTCTCTGTAGTATAAGTAGTGGCCACAGGAAGGAAATGCGCCGATTTGGTCAATCTATCAACAATGACCCAAACCGCGTCAACCTTCCGCAAAGTCCGAGGCAACCCTGACACGAAGTCCATGGTAATGCGCTCCCACTTCCACTGAGGAATGGGCATGTGCTGAAATAAACCTCCTGGCCCCTGATGCTCGTACTTTACCTGCTGGCAGTTAAGACATCGAGCTACATACTGAAAAATATCTTTCTTCATCCGCCTCCACCAGAAATGCTGCTTCAAATCACGATACATCTTTGTCACCCCTGGATGGATAGAATACCTGGAACTGTAAGCCTCTGCTAGAATTCTCTCCCTCAAACCATGAACATCTGGAACACACAGCCTGCCCTGCAGTCACAAAACACCGTCCTTGCCTAAGGTAACATCCTTGGCCAGGCCCTGAATCACAGTATCCCGGAGCTCTGTTAGACACGGGTCATTATACTGCCGAACCCTGATCTCCCCAAGCAATGAAGACTGAGCTACTACATGTGCCAAGACTCGACGAGGCTCTGAAAGATCTAATCTCACTAACTGATTGGCGAAATACTGAATGTCCAAGGCTAGAGGCCTTTCCTCAGCTGAAATATAGGCTAAACTCCCTATGCTGGCTGCACGCCTGCTCAAAGCATCCGCTACCACGTTTGCCTTGCCTGGGTGATATAAAATTGTAAGGTCATAGTCTTTCAACAACTCAAGCCACCTCCGCTGCCTCAAATTAAGATCTCTTTGCGTGATATATGCATGAATGCATATATATATATATATATGTGTGTGTATATGTAGATACCGTGGTACCAACTCGCCCACACTCAACTGGATCGGATACTCACACCTCATTTGATAGCCAAAGTTAGGATTTTTCATCACATTATCCTCTTTGCTCATAATGTTACCATGATTGAACAATTCAAGTACGAGAAGGAATTTTAACCACCTTCACTTAGCTCAACAGCTCATTATCAAGACTTATTTCGTTATTCAAGTATAAGAAGGAATTTTAACCACCTTCATCCAGCTCAACATCTCATTATCTCATTTACTCTTTGCTCTTTATCAATTATACCAGGAGTAACACAATTACTCAATTGATGAAGTTCATAATTCTCATCTGAATATTATGTACATTTAATTCGCAGCTATCATAGCTCAATTTCATCAAATATCAGTAATAACTCGTACAAAACATCAGATAATATCAAACAAACAGTTAGAACATGCTCGTGGGTCCTACGGCTACCCGATATACAGTATAGATGCCACGTACGGACTCTCGTCACGTGGTACGTACGTAGCCCCCTCAACGAGCACAATTAGCAATCAAGAGCCTAGGGGACATTTCCCCCTTACAAAGTTTGGAAAGGAGACTCACCTGGACAAGTGCTCCTCCGGCCAACGGACCAATCAACACGACGCACGAATCCTCCGAATCACCCTCGATGGCTCGCAACTAGCCAACAACACATAATTATATCAATTTAGGAAGATTCGAGAAGGATTTATCAAATATTTCCTCAAAAACGTATTCTCGACGTACTTTGGAAATTCAACTCCGAGCCTCGGCGTCCGGAAAAATATAATTCTTGAAGAAACGCGCTATACCTAAGGATCAAGATTAACTCAATTAATCATCCCTCAATGGCCCAAAAATCAGAATTCACATTTTCATCAAACCCCTCTTTCTTCCCCCAACAATTTCTTATGAATTTCAATGAATTAGGAAGAGGAAATTCTTAAAGAACGGAAGAAATTGACATGCGGAGGGTTACGGAATCACTTACATGAGTTTCTAGGCCGAAATGCCCGTTCTGGAGCTCTTGGGGTCGTCAACAATGGTGGAAAATATGATTTTGGGAAAGAATTCACGACTTGGCCTTTTATTGGGACTGCCCAGCAGTTTTTCGCACCTGCGACTTTTGGATCGCAGGTGCGGACTCGCACCTGCGGATAAAAGGGTCGCGCCTGCGGAAAAAGGCCTGGGCACTGGGGGATTTCTCGCACCTGCGGGCTTTTGTCCGCGCCTGCGGAGAATAGGCCGCTCCTGCGATGGNGGTGGAAAATATGATTTTGGGAAAGAATTCACGACTTGGCCTTTTATTGGGACTGCCCAGCAGTTTTTCGCACCTGCGACTTTTGGATCGCAGGTGCGGACTCGCACCTGCGGATAAAAGGGTCGCGCCTGCGAAAAAAGGCCTGGGCACTGGGGGATGTCTCACGCCTGCGGGCTTTTGTCCGCGCCTGCGAAGTCGCGCCTGTGGAGAATAGGCCCCTCCTGCAATGGCCTGGGCCCTTGGGGAAGGTCACGCCTGCGGGCTTTTGTCCGCGCCTGCGGAGAAAAGATCGCCCCTGTGGCTGGAGCCGCTCCTGCGATTGATTTTCCGCTGGTGCGAACCTCGCGCCTGCGGATCATGGACCGCAGGTGCGGTCACACCAGTAAATTCCCACCAGCTATGAGTTTTGCTGGTTTTTTACCCCGATCGGGGTCCGGGAGACCCCTGGGCCCACCCGAGCCCTCGACAAATTATACCAACAAGTCCCAATTCACATGACGGACTTTCTCGAGCTCCCAGAACACTAAAAACATCATTCAAACCAAGAATCACTCTCCAGAACCCCTTAGATCAAACTTAGGATTTCAAGAAAAACTCGAATGGCTCATCAATACGCCGAACGGGTCTATACTGCTCGAAATGACCCCAAATTTTGCGGACAAGTCATAAATGACTATACGGAACTATTGCCAGTTCCGGAATTCCATTCGGACCATGATATCACGAGGTCCAATTCCAGGCTGAATTCCAAATCACATGAAATCCTGAATTCCAATTCAGGTGCCGAAATACTCCCGGGTCATCAAAAACCCGAGGCAAACACACTCCCATGTCCGAAATCATCATCCGGAGCTGCTGAAGCTGTAAGAACTCAATTCCGAGGTCGTTTGCTCAAAATGCTGCTCGGAACCAAAATCAGCCAAATAGGCTAGCCTTCAGGAACCAAGTGTTCCTGAACTGGCCAAATCACTTCTGAATTTTGAACTACCTGCCCACACAAGTCATAAGGCACGAGTAGTCGCTATGGAAAGAGTCATTCACGGGAACGGAGTCCCAACACACAAAACGACTGGCTGGGTCGTTACACCGAGCTCAGCGATGCAGAGTGGGTAATGAGCCATTATGAGCAGCTAGTTCTCATAGACGGGAAGATAATGAATGCGGTTTGTCATGGTCAACTATATCTGAACATAATGACCAGAGCCTTTAACAAGAAAGTCAAGCCAAGACGATTCACACCAGGGCAACTGGTGTTAAAGAAAATCTTTCCACATTAAGATGAAGCCAAAGGGAAGTTATTACCCAACTGGCAGGGTCCGTACTTGGTTCACAGAGTGCTGACAGGAGGAGCACTTATACTTGCAGAAATGGACGGAGAGGTTTTGACAAAACCAATCAATTCAGATGCAGTCAAGCGCTACTATGTGTATTCTTTATGCTTTCTCAATGATGTAAATTGAACTACGCCTGACCTAATTCCTGTTTAAGAGGGGATACGTAGGTAGCCCTATGGGTTCGGTCACAATTCAATAAAAATCTAATTTCTCCCCACAATTGGAAACTGGGGCAGAATTTTGAGAAGGACCCTCAAAATTCTGAAGCAAGTTTAGCCGATCGCCGCACGAGCAACATTCAGAAGTATTCACCTATCAAACTGGGGCAGAATTTTGAGGAGGACCCTCAAAATTCTGAAGCAAGTTTAGCCGATCGCCGCACGAGCAACATTCAGAAGTATTCACCTATCAAACTGGGGCAGAATTTTGAGGAGGACCCTCAAAATTCTGTAGCAGGAGAGGTTGCAATGTCTCCAACCGTGTCACGGTCGTCGGTTCATCTAAAACTATTTTAGATTATATACTTATATTATACTTATACAAAATCATGCATATTTATTTTTGAGACAACTCGTTTAGCAAACTCTACCCCAACGATACAGACAATATTATCAGGATCAAGCGGACGAGTCAAGTGAAGCCAGCAGGAATGCGAACCGACCTTCCCCCTCACAGAACTCATAATTTTTCTTTGGATGCAGGCACAAAGATTGCAAAAGCCCCAAAACATACTATCCGCCCGAAGGACATAACCTGTCGCGCATGCCGACATCTATTATCAACAAACGATGTTTCACAATTACACTGCTCCCAATGATCACAACACTTCAATCTATTATTAGCTAAGAATTTCTATTGTCACTCATTTAATTCTCGCCTTCCGAGGTTAAACGCTACCTCCATCTGCATTCACTTCTTGCATAAGGCTACCTTTCTTCCTTCCCAGACTAAGAACTGTCTTCATCTGCATCCTTGGATAAGGCTACCTTTCTGCCTTCCGAGACTAAATGTTGTCTCCATCTGCATTCGCATTCTTGCATAAGGCTACCTTTCTGCCTTCCGGGGTTAAGCTCTACCTCCATCTGCATTCGCATAAGGCTACCTTTCTACTTTCCGAGACTAAATGCTGTCTCCATCTGCATTCGCATTCTTGCATAAGGCTACCTTTCTGCCTTCCTGGGTTAAGCTCTACCTCTATCTGCATTCGCATAAGGCTACCTTTATGCCTTCCGAGGTTAAATGCTACCTCCGTATGCATTCACATTCTTGCATAAGGCTACCTTTCTGCCTTCCAACTTGCATAAGGCTACCATTCTGCCTTCTGAGACTAAACACTGTCTCCATCTGCATTCGCATCTTGCATAAGGCTACCATTCTGCCTTCCGAGGCTAAACGCTGCCTCCCATTTACGTTTCAAAAAGCAACCGCTGCCTCTAGCATTATTTACGTCGCTTCTCTTTCGGGCTAAGCTCTGCCCCTTTAATTCGCAAGACTAAGCTCTACCTTGTTAGCATCATACTATTGCATCTTCATGGGCTGAAATATCGCCAAACTTATCCAAAGGCGTCATCGTTCGAAGGCACCGTCTTCATGGCCCGAGAACACCATGTCATGGCCTGAGGATCTCTTTTATCAGTTTGCATATAATTATTCAAAGGCATCATGGTTTGGAGGCACCATCTTCATGGCCCGAGAACATCATTTCATGGCCTGCGAATCCTGCATCAAGCAATTCATGGCCCAAGACGTCATGGTCTAAAGACGTCATCCTTAACCGTCCAAAGACAGCATTCATGGTCCGACGGGAATTTGCATCATGTTTAAATTATGCAAAATAAATTCTTGTATTATTCATTTGGAAGTGGCAGGAAACAACCCTCCTGGCAGGAGTGGTCCCGCTCCAGTTCTCCTAACTACCCCACAAGCCGCTTGTTCACCCAACCCTGCGTTTTGCGTCCATCCTTGTAAAACTTCATCGGTATACTTCGCCGGTGGATCCTAAACTACATACGACCCGATTCCTGTAAAACCAGGGATATGTAGGCAGCTCAGAAACCAGGGTGCGGCCTAAATCTTTCAAGCTATTTCCACTCGGTCAAAATGGGCCATCATATCCTTACCCGACAACTCTTTCATCCTTTCCGGGTAAAGAGGGGAAGCTGTTGATACCCAATTTTCCCTCAAATTATTTTTTAAACTTGCATATATATCTTCAAAATCAGTTTTTATAATAGTTGGCATTTTTCTATAATTTTCCCACATTTTTATTAATATATCCTAATTTATCCAGTATGTTTATCTCCAGTAATTAATCATAAATTGCATTACAAATAATTTTGAAACATTTCTTGGTTCAATATATCATTTTTGGTTCTATTAAGATTTAATAATTTTACAAATTAGCCAAATTGGCCTTGTTTGGCCTTATTTGGCTATAATTGAAATGACTTTGCAATTATAGCCTAATTATACATTTTAATGCCATTTTTACTTAATATTTAGTCATTTGTATTTTAAATACTAATTGATCATCTTAATTTGATCTATTTAGCATTAATTTCCTTTTTTATATAATTATTAACCTTTTATTAATTATTTATCTATTTTTATGGATATTTGAAATCTAGCCACTTTTAATTTTGATTTCAACCTTGTTTACCTGTACCCTTTAACCCAATTAACTACCCAGCCCAAACCAATTTCCTACCTGGCCCAACCCCGAACCAATCTGAGCCGTTGATCAAATTAAATCAACGTCCCAGATCATTGTTACCTTAATTAACCTAGACTAACCCCGACCCCTCTCATTATCACTGGTCTCTCATCTCTCTGCTCTCTCTCTCTCTCTATCTCTCTAAGTCTCTTCTAGAGACTTCCTATCTCTTTTGCTTCGATGAACCTCTTCGTCTTCTCCGGCCGTCTCTTCGTCGGAGACCATGAAGCCCTCACCATCCTACTGCCTCATATGGTTCCCTTACACCGGTGTTTGCCATCTCTAAGGTCTTCAAGAGACCTGGGTTAATCCTCCTACCCCCTGGGCCTGTTCTCACCATCCTCCGGCCATCTCTGGCCACCTCCGGCTGTTCAATCAAGGTCTGTGACCTTTAGGGTTTAAACCAACAACATTTGAGGTTTTTCTTATCTTTCTGGGTTCTCTTTGAAACCCTAAATGCTTAAAACTCCCCGATTCGTTTTAGATCTATGATAGATCTGTGTATATTTCAAGCTATTTCATTGTTTTTCTCAAAGATTCTCCGGTTTTCTCTAAAACGACTCTCCATTTTTCAACTAGGGTTTCGTGACCCCTTTTCAAAAAACGCTTTCTCTTCTGATTTTTTATTACTAATCCATGATTCTCAGTATACTTTAAACGTTTGATTAAGTATTTTCTCTTTACCTGAGTTATTATGTTAAAACCCCCTAATTTTTTAGGGTTCAGAGTTCGTCTTGGTTACTATGTATAGTTGATCTGTATGATTCTCATAAACATCCTATGATTTTGTGATTTTTACTTATGTTTGTTTGTTAGGGTTTCTGGGTTCGATTATTCCTGTCTATATCATGCTCTATACGAAGCCCTAACTCTTATTTTGATATTGTTCTCCTGGTCCTGGTTCTTGTTTATTACCTACTCATTCACATAGTGTTATGATGAATCAGTTCTATCTTCTCTATTTGTGAATCCCTGAAGTTCTATGAGTAATACTTCATTGATCTTGCATGACTTCGAGAATTTTCCTTAGAACTGTGTATTTTTCCTTGGAACTCTTTATTGATTTTTGCATATTTGTATGACATTTGCCTTATTTGATAACTGATTCCCTGTGATTTCAAGGGATCTCTTACTGATTTTCAGAATTATTTTCTACCTTATGTTATGTATAAGTATGTTGTCAATTAATTATATACTTTCCTTAATTAACATATTCTGTACCTGGCCTTAATCACATGCCCTGTCCTTTACTACTCTTTGCACGATTAAAATCAGTCTTTCAATTAGCTCCCTTTCCTTATTTACCACAGTGATATCCGTTTGAACTGTGACTCCTTAATTGTGGGGAGTACTTGTATTGATTGGATCCTAATTGTGTTTATTGCTATAATTATATACACTTTACTTGATTCCTTTCCTTATATTGACACTACTTTTTACCGTTTGGGTATGATTCCTTAACCAAAGGAAGTCTGTATACTTAATTGATTCTAATTGATGTTTATTTCCAGAATTGCTGCTGAACTATTATTTTTACATTATTCCTCTGCCTACTTTTCAAAACTATATATACTCTATTCATTCATTAGCAAACAAACTAACACATACCTTGTTCTACTTTCTCTTGCTCACACATATACATTCTATTGCTCCTATTGAGTGTCTGCTGTTACTAGTCGGCTGAAAGCCAAGACTAGTTGTGCTGTTGACTTATTCCTTACTCTGTGCTTGCTATCTTCAACTGGTATGTTTCCAATTTATATTTGAAGTCCCAAACACAACATGTTTTTCTGGTTACTACAATTCATCCTGTTTCTGATCTTCTTTTACTTATGGATGTGTTGTCCTACTTGCAACTAATTGGGTACTATGTTGTTTAGTTCTTGGTATCCCCTACCTTATAGCCTCATCATGTGATCCCTAGGATACTATAATTGCATGTTACTTAACACGTGCTATACTCTGAACTGTTTCCTTAAACCTATGTGTAATTATGTCCTACCCTCTCCCAGTAATCCCTCTAATCTAATTCTGTGTTGGTTTCAAACCACGATTGATCCTATACTCTAAGCATTTATGATTGTGTGACCCTGTCTAACTAATATACCTAAGTCTGTGTCCTACTACCCGTACCAATTGCAAGGCTTCTGCCTGTTATGTGTTCATCATGTTATGTGATCTATGTATCCCAATCCCCATTGCCCCTGTGTGGAGATTTGTGTTGCTGAACCTATCTTGGTTATGTGAGTGTTAATGAATCTCTTTGGCTCCATGTTCGAGCTGCTAATTGCCTTACTCTTCTCAAATCTGTTTTACTGGACAACTCCCTCTTATTTTCAAAACTATTTCAAACAAGTCCCTTTTAACATTGTTTTCTACTAAAAAAATCTTTTCAAACCTATCTCCTGCACTTCACTTGATTCCTAGACCTTTAAGTTCTGCCCCCTCAGTGTGAGCACTGCTTTGGGACCCTTGAGCTCCCTCTGAACTCTGACACATTGAGGTTGGTACTTCCACACTGCATATGTTCCATTCTTGGTTACCAAGTATGGGTGTGAGCATTGCCCGGGAGCCCTTGAGGTCCTTAGGGAACTTTGACACGCCCAGAATGTGAAAAGGGTATGAAACACCATATGGCATAGGGCTTGGAGGATTTGGGCCTAAGTGAAGGCTCTCTATAGAATAACTTCTTATTTTCTTTCTATTTGGTTATGTAATTCATGGTTCCTGGCCTGTAATAATTTGTAAACAACTCGTGAGGGCTGGATAGTGAAATGGGAAGGGTAACCATGCATGCTTATCTATTACAAGGGTAGAAGCCATGCTTAGGATTTTATTTCCTATCTACGCAAGAGATCCTGTGTAGGTTCATATGTTCATGCATTAGAGATCCTATTTCTTAGGTTTCATACCTGCTGTCCAACATGCTCACTTGCTTAGAAAAATCCTGCTAACAAATGATGTTTTCTACTTTCACTTCCATGTACGCCTAGAAATCCTGCTTTTAGGCTAAATAACATTAATGAACATGTTATTTTGCATCTCCTGAAACTATGTTTAAACATTAAAATATTGACGCTTAGAAATCCTGTTTTAAGATAAAACAACGCTAATAAACAAGTATCCTCTGAAATTAGGATTGTGATTACTGTACATCAAGAAATCATGTTTTAAGGTCTTGCATATGCATCATCTCGCATTTAGAAACCATGTTTAGGAATTCTGTGTGTGCATCTTTTCCTGTGCATTAGATACCATGTTATAGGGTCCTAATCACTCAACTACACTTAGCTTAAATACTGATGTATAAAGGGTATAAACAACCCCACTCAGTTTTCTCTAAAAAATAACTGGTAATGACTTCTGTGTTTTGAATAACCTAGAACATCATGTTTAGGTAAAATTCACAACAGTTCCATTAAGGATTCTGGTAATTAATGTGTACTGCCCCACGCCTAGGCAAGACTTAGGTGATAAAATCTTATAAACTGAAAACCTACCGCCTTTATGTGTACTGCTTAATGTTAACAGTCTCCTCCAATCAGTAGGCAAACTGATTAGGAATTTCAAGCGATAGCAAAACTGCCTGTTTATTCTCTGAACTCACCTAGACACCATGTCTTAGGACCTTCATAAATACTGCCCTTATATGTGTTTGAGTCATGCTTATTATGTGCATAACTTGTGGAGGTAAACTTGAGCCTTTTATATGCTCCTATCTGTTTCCCAGTTGCTGCAGTCCTAAATGTTCTTATTTGTCGCTCTAGAATTTTACCTTTAAACCTGAGGGTCTGCCTAGTACCTCCCTTTTAGGATAGTAGTCCTAACCTCCTCCGGGACTGATAGGNCTTGTTATTTGCTAATTGTACAAATTCACGAAAACTATTTGGTCGGGAACCACACTTGTGGATCTTGAGGGGTGCCTAACACCTTCCCCTTGGGATAATTTCAAGTCCTTAACCAATCTCTGGTTAGTAATGTAGTTGGAATTGAACCCCTTAGGTGCCCTAACGCATCGTTAAAATCGTTAGGTGGCGACTCTCAAAATATGCAAACCTTCTTTCCCAAAAAGAAAGAGTTGCCTCTACCCAAATGTCCTGCACCCGATCTCTCCGCGAGGGGAAAAAGGGGAGCGCGACATTTATTTGCATACCTTATTTGTGAACTCTTTGCCTTATTTGTTTTACTCTGCTGAATGCTATATAAACCTCCCCATTCTGATTTTTTAAAAAGATACGAAAACACACGAAGAGATACAGAAAAAGCACCTACACACATACAAACTCTTACTCCCACACTCACAACTGTAGTTCTTTCTGTTACTTTGAATTGCTGCATTGTCTAGCCGGCTGAACGCCAAGGCTAAACTCTTGGATTCTATTTGCCTTCACCTTCTTGTTTGCTATCTCCTTAACTGGTCATAACGAGTGATTTGTACTACTATTTACTCCCATTTTGTTAGGTTTTTGAGGCAACAATTGGCTTAATTAACCCCACATTTTGATGCAAATGGTTTGAATTGCAGGAACTTAGTGGATTTGTAAATATTGATCCAAAAGACCTCAAAAAGAAGCAGAACTTGCAAAATCCCAGAACCCAGCTAAACCGCTGCAACGCCCATTTTTCCGCTGCAGCGTTTGTCCCTTCGCTACAACAGATTTCTCTTCGCTGCCACGCTGCAAACTTCAGAGAGCTGCTTTTCAGTGCTAAGCAAAGCGCGGTCAGCGCAAAGTTTTCTGCTGCAGCAGTCCATCTACCGTTGCAGCTCCCATTTATCCGCTGGACGCGGTTGATTAACTTCAGAGAGTTTGCAAAGAGGTGAATTCATGATTCCGCGGTCAGCGGTATTAATCCGCTGCCGCGCTCTAGCCACCGCTGTAGCGTTTCAGTAATCCACTGGGCACGAAGTTGAAGAATCAGAGAACTGCAAAGTGCAAAACCGCTGTAGTGACCATTAATCCGCTGCAGCAGAAGACTCTTCGCCCCAGCGCTCAAAAATACGTTGGGAGGGGATTCTCCGTAGGGGCATTTTTGTCCAGTATTTTCAGCCATGTATAAATAGATCTTTTCTTCATTTTTTAGGGCATCAGCTGTTTGGAGAACACGTGAACAATAATTTTGAGCTATTTTGAGTTATTTTAGCTTAGCTTTAGCATTAGTTCTTCAATTATTATCTTGTAATATACAATTATGAACTTATATTCATCTTCTACTTGTGTTTCTTCTTCAATCATGAGTATCTAGACCCAATATCTAGGGTTGTGACCCAACCCTAATGTGGGTAATTAATGGGTTTTCAATTTTAGAGTTATTTTGTGTATGGGTGTTTGGTATTTAGCTTAATTTGTGCATAAATCTCAGAATTAGTGGTTGCGAACACTAATTCAAGCCTTTATGACTAGGGTCACTTCTGAGAAAGATGACTCAAGTCTAGGTAATTAGGCTAACAAAATATTGGGGTGAGCTTAAGAGATTTATAACCCCAATAAAAGGGTGGATGCTAGAGATAGCTATACCCGATTTGAGCCAATTCATGTGGTTCATGGCCGGGCTAGTTCTACTTGTGACTTTTAGAGTCTTGAGTTGACTGGAACTGTCGTCGGGTGGTGTTCATGGCCATATTTGAGTTTCAATTTGAACCAAAATTGTTGTGTGCCCCGACTTGATACTCTTTAGCAATCCTGAGTCTTGTGAGGTGGGGTTTGACATTGCATAACGCGAGTGCCGTGCCTAAAAGTCTAGAACTTGCCCCGAGTGTTGGTCTAGGAGAAATCTTAAGTGAGATCGACTTGTGAGATGATCATAGGCCTTCCTTGATTCCCTATTGAAATTGAAAGACCTCTTTAGTCTACCTTGACAAGATCCCTAGTCAACCCCTTTGAGCCTGATCCGACTTGTTCAAAAACCATGTTTTTAGCTTTCATCCGTTCTCTAAATACCCTCTCTTGGCACCCATTCTTTCCTTGAGCACTCTTGACACATAATAGGAAAAAAATATAAGTTTGGGGGAGAGACGAAGAAATTCATAGTGATGAAAGGCTTGGTTATAAAAAACGGGCCAAAAAAAAGGTTGAAAAGCATAATGAACCAAAAAGGGAAAAGAAAAAGGGTGAATAAAAAGCAAAAGTTTGAAAAAGAGGTTGAAATGATGAAAAAGAAAGAAAAAGGGAAGAAAATGAGCCCAAAATAAAAGAAAGAGTGACTATGAGTCTCTCTAAATTTCCCAAGAAATATTTGTGACTCAAAGTGTCAAGTGCAAAAATGTGAACAATTGGAGTGCTTAAGGGAAGATGTTTTACCAAAGTTCATTATGACCAAATTCAATCCAAAAACCTCCATTACAACCCGACAAAGCCTTATAGGATCTCAAGTTGAGTGAGCTTACATTAGTGGTGATTTACACGAGGGGCAAGCCTATGGTACGAAAGGCCGGACTTGAGGGGTTCTTTTTAGAGTGAAGAGAGCACCCCATGATAAACCCAATTTGGAGAGACATTCTTTATGGTGAGGTGAGACTAAGGAGAGTAGAGGAGGAAGTGTCTGGGATCCACAGTGATTGAGGTAAAAGAGAGATGCTCTATGGCAACCTTAGTCAACTCTTGAAGGTTTGGTGTCACGTTAGATCTAGTGAGCTAGAAAATCATTGCATAAGTTTGTCAATTATTCATTAAAGAGTCTCGAATGCGCCAACCAAGAGTTCGTCGTCACAAGTTGTATCTTGTATAATGGTTGGCTCAGGGACTACACCTAAACCCTCCTCGAGGGTCTCCTCAGTACAAGGTGAGTCCGCATCGGCCACCTCTAACTCGGCAGTCTTCTCCCCGACAACCTTCGAAGCATCAATGCTTCGTCATGCCCTATGAACTAATGGGCAACTGTCATCATCCTCGCCTTCAACACGAAGACTCTCAGCAGCCGCCGAAGTTAGGACTGTTGCATCAGTCCTAGGCTCTCGAGCCTTAGCTTTCTTTGGTTTTGGAGACTCCGCCGGTATCTCCTTCTTCCTCTTTTTGTCCTTGGCGGGTTTTTGTGTCTCTTCCTTGCCAGGAGGAGGCGGTCTCATTGAAAGAGATTCCCCGAGGCCTGCACACGCATAGAATATCAAACATATCGCCTTGAACCCTATTTATAAGGAATTTAGAAGTAAAAGCGGTAACGGCGTACCATAATTCTTGGCCTGCCATCGCATCTTGGCCAAATCACGCCAAATGCGCTTGTTATATGGGGAGGCGGAGTCTAAGAGTTTTACCCACCCCGGGAGGTCCTTGACCACGCCAGGTTACCACACGGTGGCTATACAATCATAAGAGAATCAAGTAAAAAAGAAAGGAGTTTGTTCAAAGGGGAAAAAAGGCATTCAGGCGATAAAACATGCTCGGTGTGGCGACACGTAAGTCTCATATTCCATTCCTCAAGAAATGGCATCTTCTCGACAGGGATGAGGTTCGAGGTCCTGACTCGAACAAACTGACTAATCCATCCCCGATCTTTATCTTCGTCAAGGCAGGCAAAAAATGCTTTGGAAAATCGACGCTGCAGCTTGACTAAGCCCCCTCGATAGAGGCGAGGGCTATATAATCTTATTAGATGATCGAGGGTGAAAGACATCCCCCGACCATGTTCGAGAGATATCTAATCATATAGAAAATTCTCCAAAAAGAAGGATAAATCTGACCAAGCGTCACTCGATATTGATGACAAAAATCGAGGATCACCGGATCTATTGGTGGAGAAGAAGAATCTACGAGACCTAAGGTAAAAGGGTACGTGGATACGCTGAGGAATCCAACTTTATGTGTAGTTATGCTTTCTTCCGATGAAGGGATTTTCACCAGCCCCGCCTCCCCCCAGCGGCAATCTATCTTTACCTTCTTTACATCGGTTACCACACTTACCGAGACATGGGCTCGCATCTGCCCGGTGTCGAAGGAGGTTTATCAATTTTGAAATCGGAGGACGCCTCGAAGGGACCAGGAATACACTCCTCGATTCGGGGAGGTGCTTTTGATTTTCCCTTAGACAGGCGCGATGGATAAGGGTTTTCCTTTTTCTGAAGGACCATTTTAGAAGTTTTGGCCATGGTTATAACAGAGTTTCGAAGTAAGTTGATGAATAAGTAAACCTAGAAGAAGGATGAAAACAGGAAACTGTTAGTGTAGGTCTGATGGTTTAAAGGCATTGTAAAGGCCCAAAAGATAGGGAATTGAAGTATTTACAGGAATCGTTTTGAGCATGTTGGAGGAGTGGAAAATTCGACCAATAGCAGTTCGTGAGCCTTTCGGGAACCCTGCTGACAGCGACTACTGTGCAACCCTTCCGTCACATTATTTAATGATCTCACATGGCTGACGTCATAATGAGGATATCAAAGAGGCCAGAATTCAAGACCGTTTCTTATCATATTGTTCTAAGAAACGCGAGAACTATCTATATACGGCCAAAAACGAAGAGTCCGATTTTCAGTCCACCATGGTATTTAGCGCTCGGGACTCGAAGAAGCTCGGAGTAGAGTTCAAAGTTTGACCCCGAGGTACATCCCTTGAGGGAGCATATTGAGGTTGACATGTACCTGACCTCGAGGCAGTACAAATCGATGACCATCATAGAAAGGCAGAAAATTCCCAAGGGCACGTGAGTAGAGCTGACCAAGTTTGCAAGAATTGTACGAGTCCGTACTAAGTCATTAAATAGGTGTACCAGTAGCATTACCTTGTCATAATTATACATGTACTATGTTGGAATTCTATCCTCCTATATAAAGGGGACCCTTATCATTTTGTAACACACCTGAATAGTCAATACAATAAGAACATTCTCTGCCTTTTTACTTAAATGTGCTCATACAATCGTTCCATTGATTTATTGCTTTCATTTATTGTTTTCATTAATTGTTCTTAATTTATTGCTCATTATTTGCCATTAAAGGCTATCCCGAGGTCCTCTATTCCACTGTATCTTAGTTTATCGATCGTTAGCATTAATTATAGTCGAACCTCGAGGTCCCATTTTTAGTGAAATCGAGCCTCTATTCCAACCAGCTCGGGCCCTACCTTTAGCAACCTTGGTTTGCATATATTTATTTTCTTATCTGCATTTAACATCAATTGCCTAACAACTAGTATTAAGATAAATCACATATTTTTAGAACCACATAATCAAATATAATTGTCATTACCATTTTCAAGGTAAACATAAGTTCTAAAGTTCATTAAGCTCGAATTGGGGTGCGATCCATGATTTTGATGTGATTAGAGGCCTCGAGAAAGTACGTGTTATGTTATGGAGCTGGTTGGTGTGATTGGATAGGGTCCCGGGGGCCTCGGGTGTGTTTCGGGGTAGTTTCAGACCAAGTTTTGCTAAGATGATGCTAGTTTCCTGGCGCTGGTGTTGTTCTTCGCGAACGCGAAGGGGCTCACACGTTCGCGAAGAAGGAGTTTTGGATTGGGTCATTTGTTCTACGCGTTCGCAATCAAAAAGTCACTTTCGTGAAGGTCTGGGCAGTTGAGCTCCGCGTTCGCGATTACCCTTTTGCGTTCGTG
Organism: Nicotiana undulata; assembly: GCA_005239495.1. NCBI lineage: Eukaryota > Viridiplantae > Streptophyta > Magnoliopsida > Solanales > Solanaceae > Nicotiana > Nicotiana undulata. The sequence goes on from ML254033.1 coordinate 16,365, forward strand.
TAAGGTAAGTTGGGCATGGGAAGCTTTTGGCCTATGCGTTCGGATGGGTGGTTCGGTGTTCGCAATGGTCAGGCCTGGAAAGGCATCGCGTTCGCATGCCTGTGTTCGTGATTGCGAAGGAGGAAATTGGAGCTGAAGCAGGTTGTGCTACGCAAACGCGAGGGAAGTTCCGCGTTCGCGAAGAAAGTCAAACTAGGCAGTGTTCTTTTAAAAATCTGGAATTGGCCATTTTAATTTTGTTTTTCCGCCAAGGGAGTCAACCTGGGAGCAACTTTGGAGCACCATTTTCATCGTCAATCATGAGGGACGTGATTTCTACAAGTTGTGAGTTAAATACAAGATTTATATATGGATTTAGACATGAAAGTTTGGGATTTTGAAGGAAAACCTAGAAATTGGTATTTTGGATTTTAACCACGAATTTGGTCATGAAATTGAGAGCAGATTATATATTTGAGTTCGTGACGTTATGGGTAATGTTTATCTTCGAAAATTTTCGAAATCCGAGCACGTGGGCACGAGAGCGACTCTATCGACTTTTGGAGCGGAGTTGGAAAGTGTTATAAATTGGATTATAATGAGTATTAGAGTATATATTTATGGATTTTACATTGATTGACTAGTTTTGGAGCGATGGGCATCGATTTGAGCTATTGGAAAAGTTTTGGAGTTGGTTATGGAAATTCAGAGCGAGGTAATTCTCTTTTCTAACCTTGTAAGAGGGAATTAACCCCATAGTGAAGTGATTTAATATGTGCTTCTATTTTTGGGGGCTGCATATGCACGAGGGGACAGGAATCCGCACGTAGCTACTAATTATGCTCATGTCCGGGGTAGTCTAGGACCCAAATCATGTTATACTTGCAATGTTTGCACTCTACTTGTTAATGTAATTGCTTAAATCATATTGGAACTTGATAAAGGAATTATAAAAAGTTAAACTTCATTTACTTGAGTTTTGGACGGGTCACTTGGCTGTTAATGAGAATTGGTATTTCTTTGAATATTAGCCTCTTAATAATCATGAATATGTTGTTTTAATGTATTTTTCTTCTTGTGGAGCGTGCCGAACACCTCGGTAGCAGATAGATGCATCTATGATTCGTGCCGTCCGACCCTCGGCTGTCCACAATTTATATATTTGTTGTCGGATCGGTTCGTACGACCTCGGCGTAATTCGTGCGTAAAAAAAATTCATGGAGAAAAATTATATTTGATATTGTTTCATTGGCTTGAGAGAATAATTTGTTAAATAATGGAAATAAATTTGGGATTTACTATTAGTGAAAGAATTGTTTTGTTTATTCTTGCTATTGAGTTTTCAGCTGTAATTATATAATCTATGCTTAATTATAATTTCGGTGCCTTATTGTTAGCCCATAGTAAGTGTCGAAGCTGACCCCTCGTCGCTACTTCTTTGAGGTTAGACTAGATACTTACTAGGTACGCGTTGATTTACGTACTTATGCTACACTTGCTGCACATTTTTTGCAGGTACATATATTTCTAGTGGTCTTGTGGGCGTTGTTGATACCCATTTTTTCCCAATATTATTTTCAAAATGCATATATATCTTCAAAACAATGCATGAGCATCAACTAATATTTTTCCATAATTTTCGCATTTTTTAAGGATTTTTAATTAATTTATCCCAGTATTTTTATTATATAAACAATTACTAATTGCATCACAAATGATTTTATGATAATTTTACTGCTTAATTTTATCATTTATATTTATACTAGGCTTTAATTATTTCATTATTACCCATATTTACATTTTAGGGCTATAATTGAAATAACTTTGCAATAATAGGCCATGTGTGCATAATTACCTTATTTCACAAGAAAATGACCTTTTATATTTTTTATAATATTAAGTAATTATGTTAAATTATTTTTATGCATCAATAGCATTTTTCATCATTTATTAGTTATTTTATAAATTATTTTATCAAATTAATTTGGTATTTAACAAATAGCCTCTTAAATTTGGTTTCATTTTTGGACCTGGCCCAAAATACTACCCTAGCCCAATTAAATAACCATGATCCATAACCCATAATCCAATTTTTAAACCCCCTCTACCCCTCAGATCAGCCCTTTTTAATTAACCCCTAACACCCTAACCCTAGTCATTTCTTCAACCCCGCTGCCCCTGAATCCCTCTTTCTCTATTCTCTCTCTCTTCTCTCTCCCTAACCCTAGCCCACGTTCACCTGACCCCTTCAATCCATGGGGGTTCCCTTCGATCTTAGGCCCCAACCAGCCTTCTATCTCTACTGGTTGTTCGACTTCTTTGTTGTTTGATGGAATCTCAGAGAGATTCGAACAGACCCGGTCCACACCCTTCATTTTCTCGATGAACCTGCCTATGTTCATCCCAATATTTGTGAGTACTGTTATCTTCATGTTTATGGCTTTAAATCTCTGGGTTCCAATCCGGATTTTCTCTCCTCTGTCCATTTTTAAAAAAACCATAGTCACTTTCTACTCGAGTCTTTTCAGATCTCTATAGATCTGAGATGATTTTGAGTTTATCTGATATTTTTCTTTAAAAATCTTCTATTTTTCTTATTATTAACCAATTTTAGTTTTCTCTAAAATTAGGGTTTCATCGATTTATGTTTCTGCAAAAAATTTCTAAAAGAGTTTGAGCGTTTTAACTCTGATACTCTTTGTTTGCTCGACTGGATTTCATATCAAGTTCTAATCCCTAGGGTTTCTACTTATTTCACTGTTCGTTCTGATATTTGCTCGTTATTCTTTGGCTCTGTCAATTAAAAGAGATTTACTGATTTTATTCGCTTAATTAGAGTTTGAAATTATATTTTCTGTTGAAACTCTGCGATATTTACTTATTTTTCCTTATTTATGACTCATAATTGGTACTAGTTCCCTTAATTGGATTACTAGCCTAATTTCTAGGATTTGATTGTTTTATTTGACCCATAAATGATCTCTGATTTATTTATTTACCTTATTTAACCTCAAACTTGGCTGTTAATTGATTCTCCTTAATTTAAAGGGTGTTTCCTGGATTCTGTTGTATTAATTAATTGGGTTTAGCCCTAATTAACTGGTTAATTTATTTGCATACCTTATTTGTGAACTCTTTGCCTTATTTGTTTTACTCTGCTGAATGCTATATAAGCCTCCCCATTCTGATTTTTGAAAAAGACACGAAAACACACGAAGAGATACAGAAAAAACACCTACACACACACAAACTCTTACTCACACACTCACAACTGTAGTTCTTTCTGTTACTTTGAATTGCTGCACTGTCTAGACGGCTGAAAGCCAAGGCTAGACTATGGAATTTTATTTGCCTTCACCTTCTTGTTTGCTATCTTCTTAACTAGTGAAAATGAGTGATTTGTACTACTATTTACTCCCATTTTGTTAGGTTATTGAGGAAACAATTGCCTTAATTAACGCCACATTTTGATGCAAATTGTTTGAATTGCAAGAACTGAGTGGATTTGTAAACATTGATCCAAAAGACCTAAAAAAGAAGCAGAACTTGCAAAATCCTAGAACCCAGCTAAACCATTGCAGCGCCCATTTTTTCGCTGCAACGTTTGTCCCTTCGCTGCAACGGATTTCTCTTCGCTGCCACACTGCAAACTTCAGAGAGCTGCTTTTTAGTGCTAAGCAAAGCGCGGTCAGCGCAAATTTTTCCGCTGCAGCGGTCCATCTACCGTTGCAGCGCCTATTTATCCGCTGGACGCGGTTGATTAACTTCAGAGAATTGGCAAAGAGGGGAATTCATGATTCCGCGTTCAGCGGTATTAATCCGCTGTCGCGCTCCAGCCACCGCTGCAGCGTTTCACTAGTACGCTGGGCGCGAAGTTGAAGAATCAGAGAACTGCAAAGTGCAAGACCGCTGTAGCGGCCATTAATGCGCTGCATCGGAAGACTTTTTGTCCCATCGCTAAAAAATACGCTGGGAGCAGATTCTCTGTACGGGCATTTTTGTCCAGTATTTCCAGCCATGTATAAATAGATCTTTTCTTCATTTTTAGGGCATCATCCTTTTGGAGAACACGTGAACAATACTTTTTAGCTATTTTGAGTTATTTTAGCTTAGCTTTAGCATTAGTTCGTCAATTATTATCTTGTAATTTACAATTATGAGCTTAAATTCATCTTCTACTTGTGTTTCTTCTTCAATCATGAGTAGCTAGACCCAATAGCTAGGGTTGTGACCCAACCCTAATGTGGGTAATTAATGGGTTTTCAATTTTAGAGTGATTTTGTGTATGGGTGTTTGGTATTTAGCTTAATTTGTGCATAAATCTCCGAATTAGTGGTTACAAACACTAATTCAAGCCTTCATGAGTAGGGTCACTCTTGAGAAAGATGACCCAAGTCTAGGTAATTAAGGCTAACAAAATATTGTGGTGATCTCAAGAGATTGATAACACCAGTAAAAGGGTGGATGCTAGAGATAGCTATACGCGATTTGAGCCAATTCATGCGGTTCATGGAAACACCCAATTGTGCTTGAGAAATCCAATTTGGGCAAAGTCACCCATATTACCGAGAGGTAGTGGGTGAGTGCATTAGTATGAGGTTATGCCATTAATTCCCATTTCACAATGTCATTCTAGATTCTAGACTCGTTGATTACTCACCTAGGAGGAAGTCACAGCCCTAGCCCCTTTATCAATTAAGAAAACCTTCAAAACGATATTAGTTAGCTAGTTCGTAATTTCAAATAGACTAAATCATAGCATAATTCCCAAAACCTTTTTATGAGAAGTGTAATTAAAAACACGCCACGCCACTAGATCACTTAGACACTCGACTCCAACATACATAGCTCCCTGTGGAAATCGATCCCGAACCTTCGGGTAAAAGCTGCATTGACCCCCGTACTTGCTACTCTTTAGTGGTATAGGCGGGAGCCAATCATTTTTTGGCGCCGTTGCCGGGGAGTTATAATGGTGTTTATTATCTACGTGAATAGTGGTGTATAGTGTTTTTCTTTCCTTCTTTTGTTAACCCTTGTGTTGAATCAATTCAGGTACTAATGGCGGATCCTTTGGGTAATATTATTCCGGGGGAGGAGGTGTATGACAATGGAGAAGATGAACTAAATCAAGTACCACCTCCAAGACGGGGCCGATAAGCCAATCATAATGAGGATATTCCAGACCCTCCCCCGCCTCCACCTCCCAGAGTTGTCCGTCGTGTGCTTCAAAACGAGGGGTACGCAAATGCTATTTTCCCGCCTAGAATCCGGGCGGGTAACTTCCGTATCACAAATGTGAGGCTGACACTCTTGGAGCAGCGTGGGTACTTCACAGGAGCTCCCCACCAAAATTCTTACAAGCATTTAAAGGGCTTCGTGGATACCTGTTGGGGAAGCAAGCAAACAAATGTCTCAGAGGATGCCTTGAGGCTTAGGCTATTTCTCTTCTCTCTCCGAGGGAAAGCATTAGACTGGTTGGAGCGAATCACCAACCCCTCCATATCCACATGGGATGAGTTGGCAGACAAATTCATTGCTAAATTCTTCTCTCCTGGGCACATGGCGGTGTTAAGAGATGAAATATTGGCTTTCAAGCAAGAGCCAAATGTGCCTCTTCATCAGATATAGGAGCGGTACAAAACCATGTTCAAGGAGTGCCCAAATAATGACATGACCGAGGCTATGATTCAACAGACCTTCTACCGAGGCATTAATACCACAAATCGGTGTGTGGTCAACCAACTTGCTGGAGGAAACTTTATGAAGCTTACTTACACTGAGGCATGTGATATCTTAGATGAAATGGCTGACACTTCGTCAGCATGGCAAAGTAGAGAAAATGTGCCTCAGGGTGATCCTAGTGTTATCAACCTCCACAAAGAGCTTCAAGACCATGGGCAAGAAAATTCTGAACTTACCACCACCATGAATCAACTTGCTAAGGCACAACTTCAACAAATACAAGGGCCTAAACAAGTGCATGCTATGGAGGGGGTGAATCTTTTGGTGCAAAAGCGAAGGCCTCGTGGAAACCAAGTGCAAAACAACAATGACCAAAGACCAAGGAGTTAGTGGGTATAATCAGGAAGATTCTTATGATGAGCAAAATGAGGATGTGATGTATGCCAACAATTTTCAAGGGCAAAGGAACAATCAAGGCAACAACCAAAAGTTGGAATAATCAAAGGCAAGGCAATTGGAACAATAACAACAACTCAAGCAATTGGGGGAACGACAATCAACAACGGGGGAACAACAACAATAATTGTAGCGAAAACAACAAGTGGGGTGGAAATGGTAACTGGGGGTATGGATTTCAAAGGCCCCCGATGTACCAACAACCGAACAATTCACCCCCTATCAATCATAAGGCCAAGGTTCCTCAAGTAATGATATGGGTAGAATTGAGCAAATGTTCAAACAAATGATGGACTGTAATGCGGATTCGGATGCTCAACTTGCCTTCCAAAACACCTCCATTCGAAATCTTGAAGTTCAAATGGGAAAAATCTCACAAGCCTTGAACACGCGCCCAAAGGGAGCACTACCTAGTGATACGGTGGTGAACCCCAAGGGTGGGAACAACAACAACAATACCGGTCATGCCATGGCGGTGACCACAAGAAGTGGACGAGATGGTGAGGCTAGTTCTTTAAAGCAAAAGAGAGTTGTTGGTGATGATGATGACTTGCAAAATGATTAGATTCCGATTGAGATTGAGCATGTGGTGGAAGTGCCAATTACTAGTGATGTGAGGATTGATATTCATGACCATGAGGAGGAATTGCAAAGTGACGTGAACCCGTATAGGGAACACGTAATTGACATACCCGAGCCGGTTGTGTCAAAAGCAAAGGCACCATTGCCTAGGCCTCCTCCTCCCTATCCTCAACGGTTGGCAAAGAAAAAGAACATGAACCAATTCAAGAAATTCATCGACATGATGAAGAGCTTATCCATCAATGTCCCTTTGGTTGAAGCTTTAGAACAAATGCCCGGGTATGAAAAGTTCGTGAAGGACTTGGTCACAAAGAAAAGGTCAATGGAGTGCAAAACTATAAAGATGACTCACCAAGTAAGTACAATAGTGCATTCAATTGCAGCCAAGCTTGAAGACCCCGGAGTATTCACCATTCCTTGTACAATTGGGAGCGCGGATTTTTCCAAGGCATTGTGCGACTTGGGATCTAGCATTGATTTGATGCCATATTCGGTCTTCAAAACCTTGGGCATTGGTCAACCTAGGTCTACTTCCATGCGTCTCCAAATGGAAGATCGATCTATGAAGCGGCTTTTAGGAATCATTGATGATAGTTTGGTGAGGGTTGACAAGTTCATCTTGCCCACAGATTTTGTTATCTTGGATTGTGAGGTGGATTATGAAGTCCCTATCATATTGGGAAGGCCTTTCCTTGCAACAAGGAAAGCCTTAGTTGACGTGGAGGCCGATGAGCTCACCTTCCGGGCGGGCGATGAAAAGGTCGTGTTCCACGTTTGCAAGTCAATGAAGCAACCCTATAGCACGGAGGTATGTTCTTTCATGGACCTTGTTACCGAGGTCATTATTCATGAAAGAAGCTCAATGATAAATGTTGAAGATCCCGTGGAAGCAACTTTATTGAATCATGATGATATTGTGGTGGATGGCTTGATCGAGAGTACCAATGCTTTACAAGGCATGGGTTCTTATTCATATGGTCCTCGAAAGTTATTCTTGGATTTGGAGAATCGGAAAACTCCTCCGACAAAGCCTTCAATTGAAGAGCCACTACATTGGAGTTGAATCCACTTCCACCACACCTCCGGTATGAATTTCTGGGTCCTTCTCGTGATTTACCTGTTATACTTTCATCTTGCCTAACCAGATTGTAGGTAGACTCTACTCTCAAAGTGCTAAAGAGAATGAAGAAGGCCATAGGTTGGACATTTGCTGATATACGGGGGATAAGCCCCACATTTTGCATGCACAAGATCATTCTTGAGGATGGAGCAAAGCCTTTCGTAGAACACCAACGGAGGAGGCTAAATAAGGCAATGCAAGAGGTTGTGAAAAAAGAAATAATCAAGTGGCTCGATGCTGGGGTCGTCTACCCAATCTCTGATAGTGCTTGGACTTCTCCAGTCCAATGTGTTCCAAAAAAGGGGGGCATGACCGTGGTACAAAATTACAAGAATGAACTTATTCCAACAAAGACAGTCACTAGTTGGCGGGTATGCATGGATTATCGCAAATTGAACAAAGTGACCCGCAAGGATCACTTCCCTTTGCCTTTCTCGGACCAAATGCTTGACAGACTTGCGGGGAGAGCTTTCTATTGCTTCTTGGATGGGTATTCAGGCTATAACCAAATCTTGATAGCTCTAGAAGACCAAGAAATGACAACCTTCAATTGTCCCTATGGGACGTTTGCTTTTTCCAGGATGCCTTTTGGGTTGTGCAATGCACCCGCTACATTTCAACGGTGCATGATGGCAATTTTCACTGATACGGTTGAATACTTTCTAGAGGTATTCATGGATGGTTTCAGCGTGGTTGGGGACTCCTTTGATGAATGCTTGAACAATCTTGATAAAGTCCTTGCCCGTTGTGAAGAAACCAACCTAGTGATCAACTGGGAAAAATGTCACTTTATGGTTGAAGAGGGGATAGTTCTGGGCCACAAAATCTTAAGGAATGGAACTGAAGTAGATAAGGCCAAGATCGAGGTCATTTCCAAATTGCCTCCTCCGACCTCGGTGAAGGGAGTCCGTAGCTTTCTTGGGCATGCGGGGTTCTACCAGCGTTTCATTAAAGACTTTTCGAAGGTAGTGAATCCTCTTTGCAAGTTGTTGGAAAAAGATGACAAGTTTGACTTTGATGAAAAATGTATGAGAACATTTGAGTTGTTGAAGCAAAAGCTTACTACCACGCCAATTATAACCGTGGAGGATTGGAGCTCTCCTTTTGAGCTAATATGTGATTCTAGTGATGTGGCAGTGGGGGTGGTTTTGGGAAAGAGGGTGAACAAAATCTTTCACCCCATTTACTATGCAAGCAAGACCATGAACTCTGCCCAAATGAACTACACCGTCACCGAAAAAGAGTTGTTGGCTATAGTCTTTGCAATGGAGAAATTCCGTCCTTATCTTCTGGGTGCCAAGGTGATAGTTCACCCCGACCATGTAGCGCTTTGGTACTTAATGATGAAAAAGGATTCCAAGGAAAGACTTATGCGGTGCATGTTATTGCTTCAAGAGTTTGATTTGGAAATCATTGATAGAAAGGGGAGTGAGAACCAAGTTGCCGACCATATTTCCCGCTGGGAAGAGCAAGGAAGGCCAAGTGATGGACTTGAGATAAATGATAGCTTCCCGGATGAACAACTTCTTTCCGTCTCTTTGCATGCTATGCCATGGTTCGCGGACATCGCCAACTACATTGTCACCGGTGTTTTCCCGTTTGAGCTCTCTTCTAAACAAAGGAAGAAGCTTAGACGTGATAACATGGATTATTATTGGGATGAACCATATTTATTCAAGAGATGCAATGGTGGTGTCATTCGGCGTTGTGTGCCAGAAGAAGAGCAATGGTCAATTCTTGAGTCATGCCACTCCTAACCTTATGATGGTCATTATGAAGGGGCAAGGACCGCTTCAAAAGTGTTAAGTTGTGGTTTCTTTTGGCCTACTTTGTACAAGGATGCTAGTGAGTTGATCAAGCAGTGTGATGAATGCCAAAGAATGGGCGGCATATCCAAAAAAGATGAAATGCCTCTCACTACAATTCTTGAGGTGGATATCTTTGATGTTTGGAGAATTGATTTTGTAGGGCCCTTTGTTAGCTCATGTGGAAACACCTACATACTTGTGGCGGTGGAGTATGTTTCGAAATGGGTTGAAGTCGTGGCTTTGCCCAATAATGAGGCCCGAAGTGTGGTTGGTTTTCTAAAGAAGAATATTTTCACAAGATTTGGGACACCCCGTGCCATCATCAGTGACGAGGGATCTCATTTTTGCAATAGGGACTTTGATTCATTTTAGCCAAGTATGGAGTCAATCATAAAGTGTCTACTCCGTACCATCCTCAAGCAAGTGGCCAAGTTGAAGTGTCTAATCGTGAAATCAAGAACATTTTGGCCAAGACAGTGAATGCTAATCAGACTGATTGGTCCCAGAAGCTTGATGATGCTCTTTGGGCTTACCGAACTGCTTTCAAAACACCCATCTATATGTCTCCTTAACGGTTGGTGTATGGCAAGTCATGTCATCTTCCGGTGAAATAGGAGCACAAGGCACTATGGGCATTTAAGAAGTTGAACTTGGATTGGGATACAACTACAAATCTTAGAGTTGACCACCTCAACGAGCTAGATGAGTTTAGATTCCATGCATATGCTAGTTCTTCTTTGTACAAAGAGAAAATGAAGTACTTGCACGACAAATATGCCAAAGACCGGGAGTTCAAGGTGGGAGACTTGGTGCTTCTTTTCAATTCTAGGCTTCGTCTCTTCCTGGGTAAACTTAAGTCAAAGTGGAGTGGCCCGTTTGAAGTGGTATTGGTTACACCCTTTGGTGATTTTGATCTCAAAAACAAGAGTGGGGAAATTTTTCGTGTGAATGGTCACCGGGTCAAAAATTATCTTGGAAAATTTGAAGATAGCCACGTGGTGGCTTTGATGAAATACATTTGAACATGGTAACATGCGTCGTGCCGCGACGTTAAATCAAGCGCTTCTTGGGAAGCAACCCAAGCATTTTCTTTTCTTTGTTTTTGGTAGGATAGATTTTTTGTGAACTAACCAGTTGTGAAGTTGATGCAGGACTTGGTGGATGCAGTGTAAGTGAAAATTTGGAAATTGGGCAAAGTAGCAAAATTCTGCTGCAGCGGTCAAAAATCCGCTGTCAGCGGTGACCAAGCGCTGCAGTGGAAAACGATCGCTGACAGCGGTCCATTTGGTCCCAAAAACAGGCTCTCTGAATCTCCACTCCACTGCAACATTTTCTATTTCGCTGTCACAGAGTGCACTTCGCTGTGGCAATGGAATTCTATTGCAGCGGTGAAGGTGAAAATTAAGGAGGTTTGAAAGAGAAAAAGCACGGTCAGCAGTAAAAATCCGCTGCCGCGCTGGGTAAGGCGGTCGTGGGTCCCAGCTGTTAGTATATATACTAAGGGTCCTTCACATTTTACCCTTTTCACCCAATTTCTAATAAACCCTACATAGTTACTGTGCTTCACTCCTTCACTGCTCATCTAAGACCTTTAATTTCATCCTTCATCTATTTCAATTACTGAGTATGGTGAGATCCATAGGTGGATCGGAAAAGCAACTCGGGAGGGGCGACCCTTCAACAGGTCAAGGAAAGGGCAAACAACAAAATCCTATAGGTACAACACAAGCAATTGGGCAAAAACAAAAGAGGAAAAGAACAAGTCCTACAGAATCAGAGTCCAGTGAGTACTTGCCCTCCTGGGAAGCTTCGGAGGGTCAGAGCGGGGCAGCTCTAGCAGCTGCATTATCAAAGCCTAAGAGACTCATCAACGATCCCACTAGCTCAGAGTCTTCTGAAGATCTCTCCAGTCATTCAGCCACACCTCCTGAGGGCACAACTGCACCAGCCTAGTCAGCAGCTCAATCAGTAGCCCCTCCTTCCATCAACCTCGAGAGTTTAGACGAGGGACCTGGTGATGGGAAGGGTGGAGACACTCTAGCACATGTTGCTGGTATGCCAAGGACCAGAAACCCCGCAGCATGGGAGGACCGGTTTGTGAACCGGCCTACCATCAGTTCAAGAAATGTGGCCTCAGAGATCTCTCATCCCCGAAAGGCCCTTCATCATCAAGGACCTCCTACCCCTCAATCCTAATGTGAAAAAGCAGTTTTTAGAAAGGGAGGGGTGGGACCTTTTCAATACCTGGGTGGTTGATGCAAATGAGTATGTGGTGAAGGAGTTTTACACCAATGTGGAATTCACAAAAAAGGACACATACCTCACCAAAGTTCGCAACAAGAAAATCTTGTACAATGGAAGTGCTTTCAATGTATATGTGGGTTTTGGGAAGGTTGATGAGACTCGGTATTTGGAGAAGGTCAATTAGAAAGATTTGGCTCGCCCGTGGTTGGCTTCAGTCATTGCTACTCCAGGGACTACACCCAACTGGTTGGTTGGAGGCACCCTCATCAAGAGGAATCCTCTGAGTTTTGAGGCCCGGGGATGGGCCACATTTGTGTGCAGCAGGATAGACCCCATACTCTATGATAGTGATATGCCCCTTTCTAGGGCGGTGATAGTTGGGGCTATTACGGACAGCATCCTGATCAATGTCGGGAACATCATGTGCAGAGTGATAGAGCGAGTCGTGAAGAGGAACAAGGCCTCTTATCCTTTTCCCCATTTCTTGACCATATATTTCCGAGACAACAAGATCGAGGGGAGGGATTTTGATACATTTGTGAAGCCCCGGACATCTTTCTCCTGGTATTATTTGAAGGGGTCAGACAACCCCAAGCAAAGAGGGAAAGCCTCCACCTCTGCAGCCCTTGGTACTTCCACAGCCATAGAGCCTTCTACTGCTGCAGAAGGATCCGTCCCTTATGAGGGGCCCATTGTTGCTGTTGTCCCTGATCCTCCATCAGAACCTGCTGTACCTATACCAGTCTCAGTTACATCATCATCTATCTATCCTTACACAGCCCTGAAGGTGTCTCAGACTCTAGTTGGTATCACCAACTGGCTGCATGTTGCTTCATCTAGACTTTCTGATCTTTCATCTACAGTTGAAGCTCAGTCAGCTCCGGCGACCATTGCATTGCCTCCGACTCTGGAGGAAACATTGAGGAGCGTGGTGGATAACCAGAAGAAGATTATGGAGACATTGGAGAAGCAACATGAGGAAATCACTTATTTGGGCAAGTGTGTGAAGAAAACGAAAAAGGTCCAGGATGATTCAAAAAAGGTGCAGAAGAAGATGCATGAGACTCAAAAACCTTTGGTGAAGGAGATGGTCAGGGTTGCTGCTGCGGGGGACATCCCCCTTGATCTTTTACTAGGAGAGTCCAGGCCCATTGACCCGACTGTGGATGAGGCAGACCTCCCACCAGCTCCAGTTCGTAGAGGTGCCATTCCCCAGACGAAGGACATGGATATTCAGCTAGAGGAGCCCTAGGTCTAGACTTCCATACAGGCACGGGACCCTCTTATCACCAGTGGCGCAACACCTTCTTCATCTGCCGCTGTTGACCCTTCTCCTATGCTGCCTGAGGCACCTTAGGGAGTTTTCTCTTACTCTCTCTCACCCCTCTCCCCTGTTTTATATTTTGGTTTAATAGCATTGAGGACAATGCTCATTTTCATTGGAGGGGGTGGCCTATACTTGTTGGTTGATAAATTCAGAACTTGATAATTTTGGGTTGTAATAACTGTTAATACTCTTTTTCTTTTTCTTTTTATATTTCCGTACTTTTCATTTTGGTATGTATATATTTAGATCCTCCTCCTTATCATATATATATATATATATATATATATATATATATATATATATATATATATATATATATATTCATCCCCTATTGTAAATATTCATTTTGTTTTTCGTATTTTTTACTTTATAACTTCTTTAGCTTTTTCCATTTGTAGTCTAACTTCTAATTTTATTTAGTAGCTTTTTTTTTTAATTTGTAACTTCTTCTTTTCCTTTTTTGCACTGTCAATAAGCCCCTGGTTTTCTTAAGGCCACGATTCTTTCCAGGTGTAGAAATTGTGCGAACCGGGTATCTCTTCCCAACGACATACGGCGTGACGACCTTCTTAAGGGATTGAGTCAGTTTTTCATTTTTCATTTTGTTATTGTTTTCTTTTATTTCAGTAGTAGTGAATAAATGTGATTCAAATAGAGTTTCACTTGGAACCAACAGATCTACCTTTGACCTTATGGTTAAAGACAGATTACAAATGAGGCTAGTTCTACTTGTGACTTTTAGAGTCTTGAGTTGACTGGAACTGTCGTCGGGTGGTGTTCATGGCCATATTTGAGTTTCAATTTGAACCAAAATTGTTGTGTGCCCCGACTTGATACTCTTTAGCAATCCTGAGTCTTGTGAGGTGGGGTTTGACATTGCATAACGCGAGTGCCGTGCCTAAAAGTCTAGAACTTGCCCCGAGTGTTGGTCTAGGAGAAATCTTAAGTGAGATCGACTTGTGAGATGATCATAGGCCTTCCTTGATTCCCTATTGAAATTGAAACACCTCTTTAGCCTACCTTGACAAGATCCCTAGTCAACCCCTTTGATCCTGAGCCGACTTGTTCAAAAACCATGTTTTTAGCCTTCATCCGTTCTCTAAATACCCTCTCTTGGCACCCATTCTTTCCTTGAGCACTCTTGACACTGAATAGGAAAAAATTATAAGTTTGTGGGAGAGACGAGGAAATTCATAGTGATGAAAGGATTGGTTATAAAAAACGGGCCAAAGAAAAGGTTGAAAAGCATAATGAACCAAAAAGGGAAAAGAAAAAGGGTGAATAAAAAGCAAAAGTTTGAAAAAGAGGTTGAAATGATGAAAAAGAAAGAAAAATTTGTGACTCAAAGTGTCAAGTGCAAAAATGTGAACAATTGGAGTGCGTAAGGGAAGATGTTTTACCAAAGTTCATTGTGACCAAATTCGATCCAAAAAGCCTCCATTACAACTCGACAAAGCCTTATAGGATATCAAGTTGAGTGAGCTTACATTAGTGGTGATTTACACGAGGGGAAAGCCTATGGTACGAAAGGCTGGACTTGAGGGGTTCTTTTTAGAGTGAATAGAGCACCCGATGATAAACCCAATTTTGAGAGACATTTTTTATGGTGAGGTGAGCCTAAGGATAGTAGAGGAGGAAGAGTCTGGGATCCACAGTGATTGAGGTAAAAGAGAGAAGCTCTATGGAAACCTTAGTCAACTCTTGAAGATTTGGTGTCACGTTAGATCTAGTGAGCTAGAAAATCATTGCATAAGTTTGTCAATTATTCATTAAAGAGTCTCGAATGCGCCAATCAAGTGTTCGTCGTCACAAGTTGTATCTTGTATGATGGTTGGCTCAGGGACTACAACTAAACCCTCCTCGAGGGTCTCCTCAGTACAAGGTGAGTCCGCATCGGCCACCTCTAACTCGGCAGTCTTCTGCCCGACAACCTTCGAAGCATCAATGCTTCGTCATTCCCTATGAACCAATGGGAAACTGTCATCATCCTCGCCTTCAACACGATGACTCTCAGCAGCCGCCGAAGTTAGGACTGTTGCATCAGTACTAGGCTCTCGAGCCTTAGCTTTCTTTGGTTTTGGAGACTCTGCCGATATCTCCTTCTTCCTCTTTTTGTCCTTGGCGGGTCTTTGTGTCTCTTCCTTGCCAGGAGGAGGCGGTCTCATTGAAACGGATTCCCTGAGGCCTGCAACTCATAGAATATCAAACATATCGCCATGAACCCTATTTAGAAGTAAAAGCGGTAACGGCGTACCATAATTCTTGGCCTGCCATCGCGTCTTGGCCAAATCACGCCAAATGCGCTTATTATATGGGGAGGCGGAGTCTAAGAGTTTTACCCACCCCGGGAGGTCCTTGACCCCGCCAGGGAACCACACGGTGGTTATACAATCAGAAGAGACTCAAGTAAGAAAGAAAGGAGTTTATTCAAAGGGGAAAAAGGCCTTTAGGCGATAAAACATGCTCGGTGTAGCGACACTTAAGTCTCATATTCCATTCCTCAGGGAATGGCATCTTCTCGGCAGGGATGAGGTCCGTGGTCCTGACTCGAACAAACCGACTAATCCATCCCCGATCTTTATCTTCGTCGAGGCAGGCAAAAAATGCTTTGGAAAATCGACGCTGCAGCTTGACTAAGCCCCCTCGATAGAGGCGAGGGCTATATAATCTTATCAGATGATCGAGGGTGAAAGACATCCCCCCGACCATGTTTGAGAGATATCTAATCATATATAAAATTCTCCAAAAAAGAAGGATAAATCTGACCAAGCGTCACTCGATATTGATGACAAAAATCGAGGATCACCGGATCTATTGGTGGAGAAGAAGAATCTACGAGACCTAAGGTAAAAGGGTACATGGATACGCTAAGGAATCCAGCTTTATGTGTAGTTATGATTTCTTCCGATGAAAGGATTTTCACCAGCACCGCCTCCTCCCAGCGGCAATCTATCTTTACCTTATTTACATCGGTTACTACACTTATGTACCGAGACATGGGCTCGCATCTGCCCGGTGTCGAAGGAGGTTTATCAATTTTGAAATCGGAGGACGCCTCGAAGGGACCAGGAATACACTCCTCGATTCAGGGAGGTGCTTTTGATTTTCCCTTAGACGGGCGCGACGAATAAGGGTTTTCCTCTTTCTGAAGGACCGTTTTAGCCATGGTTATAACAGAGTTTCGAAGTAAGTTGATGAATAAGTAAACCTAGAAGAAGGATGAAAACAGGAAACTGTTAGTGTAGGTCTGATGGTTTGAAGGTATTGTAAAGGTTTAAAAGTTAGGAAATTGAGTATCTACAGGAATCGTTTTGAGCATGTTGGAGGAGTCGAAAAGTCAACCAATAGCGATTCATGAGCCTTTCGGGAACCGTGCTGGCAGCGACCACTGTGCAACCCTTCCGTCACATTATTTAATGATCTCACATGACTGACGTCATAATGAGGATATCAAAGAGGCCAGAATTCAAGACCGTTTCTTATCATATTATTCTAAGAAACGCGGGGACTATTTATATACGGCCAAAAACGGAGAGTCCGATTTTCAGTCCACCATGGTATTTAGCGCTCTGGACTCGAAGAAGCTCGGAGTAGAGTTCAAAGTTTGACCCCGAGGTACATCCCTTGAGGGAGCATATTGAGGTTGACATGTGCCTGACCTCGGGGCAGTACAAATCGATGACCATCATGGAAAGGCGGAAAATTCCCAAGGGCACGTGAGTAGAGCTGACCAAGTCTGCAAGAATTGTACGAGTCCGTACTAAGTCATTAAATATGTGTACCAGTAGCATTACCTTGTCATAATTATACATGTACTATGTTTGGATTCCCCCCTCCTATATAAAGGGGACCCTTGTCATTTTGTAACACACCTGAATAGTCAATACAATAAGAACATTCTCTGCCTTTTTACTTAAATTTGCTCATACAATCGTTCCATTGATTTATTGCTTTCATTTATTGTGTTCATTAATTGTTCTTAATTTATTGCTCATTATTTGCCATTAAAGGCTATCCCGAGGTCCTCGATTCCACTGTGTCTTAATTTATCGATCGTTAGCATTAATTATAGTCGAACCTCGAGGTCCATTTTTAGTGAAATCAAGCCTCTATTCCAGCCAGCTCGGGCCCTGCCTTTAGCAACCTTGGTTTGCATATCTTTATTTCCTTATCTACACTTAACATCAATTGCCTAACAACTAGTATTAAGATAAATCACATATTTTTAGAACCACATAATCAAATATAATTGTTATTACCATTTTCAAGGTAAACATAAGTTCTAAAGTTCATTAAGCT
Organism: Nicotiana undulata; assembly: GCA_005239495.1. Taxonomy (NCBI): domain Eukaryota; kingdom Viridiplantae; phylum Streptophyta; class Magnoliopsida; order Solanales; family Solanaceae; genus Nicotiana; species Nicotiana undulata. The sequence continues at coordinate 33,862 of ML254033.1, forward strand.
CGAATTGGGGTGCGATCCATGATTTTGATGTGATTTGAGGCCTCGAGCAAGTTCGCGTTATGTTATGGATCTGGTTGGTGTGATTGGATAGGGTCCCGGGGGCCTCGGGTGTGTTTCGAGGTAGCTTCGGACCAAGTTTGGCTAAGATGATGCTAGTTTCCTAGCGATAGTGTTGTTCTTCGCGATAGCGAAGGGGCTCACATGTTCGCGAAGAAGGAGTTTTGGATTGGGTCATTTGTTCTACGCGTTCGCAATCAAAAAGTCACTTTCGCGAAGGTCTAGGCAGTTGAGCTCCGCGTTTGCGATTACCCTCTTGCGTTCGTGTAAGGTAAGTTGGGCATGAGAAGCTTTTGGCTTATGCGTTCGCGTCGGTGGTTCGGTGTTCGCGATGGTCAGGCCTGGAAAGGCATTGCGTTCGCATGCCTGTGTTCGTGATTGCGAAGGAGGAAATTGGAGCTGAAGCAGGTTGTGCTACGCAAACGCGAGGGAAGTGCCGCGTTCGTGAAGAAAGTCAGACTAGGCAGTGTTCATCTGGAATTGGCCATTTTAATCTCGTTTTTCCTCCAAGGGAGTCAACCTGGGAGAAACTTTGGAGCACCATTTTAATCGTCAATCATGAGGGAAGTGATTTCTACAAGTTGTGAGTTAAATACAAGATTTATATATGGATTTAGACATGAAAGTTTGGGATTTTGAAGGAAAACCTAGAAATTGGTATTTTGGATTTTAACCACGAATTTGGTCATGAAATTGAGAACAAATTATATATTTGAGTTCGTGACGTTATGGGTAATGTTTATCTTCGAAAATTTTCGAAATCCGGGCACGTGGGCACGAGAGCGACTCTATCGACTTTTGGAGCGGAGCTGGAAAGTGTTTTAAATTGGATTATAATGAGTATTAGAGTATATATTTATGGATTGTACATTGATTGACTAGTTTTGGAGCGATGAGGATCAATTTGAGCTATTGGAAGAGTTTTGGAGTTGGTTATGGAAATTCAGAGCGAGGTAATTCTCTTTTCTAACCTTGTAAGAGGGAATTAACACCATAGTGAAGTGATTTAATATGTGCTTCTATTTTTAGGGGCTGCGTATGCACGAGGGGACAAGAATCCGCACGTAGCTACTAATTATGCTCATGTCCGGGTAGTCTAGGACCCAAATCATGTTATACTTGCAATGTTTGCACTCTACTTGTTAATTTAATTGCTTAAATCATATTGGAACTTGATAAAGGAATTGTAAAAAGTTAAACTTCATTTACTTGAGTTTTGGACGGGTCACTTGGCTGTGAATGAGAATTGGTATTTCTTTGAATATTAGCCTCTTAATAATCTTGAATAGGTTGTTTTAATGTATTTTCTCTTCTTGTGGAGCGTGCCGAACACCTCGGTAGCAGATAGATGCATCTATGATTCGTGCCGTCCGACCCTCGGTTGTCCACAATTTATATATTTGTTGTCGGATCGGTTCGTACGACCTCGGCGTAATTCGTGCGTAAAACAAATTCATGGAGAAAAATTATATTTGATATTGTTTCATTGGCTTGAGAGAATAATTTGTTAAATAATGGAAATAAATTTGGGATTTACTATTAGTGAAAGAATTGTTTTGTTTATTCTTGCTATTGAGTTTTCAGCTGTAATTATATAATCTATGCTTAAATATAATTTCGGTGCCTTATTGTTAGCCCATAGTAAGTGGCGAAGCTGAACCTTCGTCGCTACTTCTTTGAGCTTAGACTAGATACTTACTAGGTACGCGTTGATTTACGTACTCATGCTACACTTGCTGCACATTTTTTGCAGGTACATATATTTCTAGTGGTCTTGTGGGCGTTGTTGATACCCATTTTTTCCCAATATTATTTTCAAAATGCATATATATCTTCAAAACAATGCATGAGCATCAACTAATATTTTTCCATAATTTTCGCATTTTTTAAGGATTTTTAATTAATTTATCCCAGTACTTTTATTATATAAACAATTACTAATTGCATCACAAATGGTTTTATGATAATTTTACTATTTAATTTTATCATTTATATTTATACTAGGCTTTAATTATTTCATTATTAGCCATATTTACGTTTTAGGGCTATAATTGTAATAACTTTGCAATAATAGGCCATGTGTGCATAATTACCTTATTTCACAAGAAAATGACCTTTTGTATTTTTTTTATAATATTAAGTAATTATGTTAAATTATTTTTATGCATCAATAGCATTTTTCATCATTTATTAGCTATTTTACAAATTATTTTATCAAATTAATTGGGTATTTAACAAATAGCCTCTTTAGTTTGGTTTCATTTTTGGACCTGGCCCAAAATACTACCCTAGCCTAATTAAATAACCCTGATCCATAACCCATAATCCAATTTTTAAACCAGCCCAACCCCTCAGATTAGCCCTTGATCTTAGACATCAACGGTCCAGGATCTTATTTCCTTTTTAATTAACCCTAACACCCTAACCCTAGTCATTTCTTCAATCCCGCTGCCCCTGAATCCCTCTTTCTCTCTTCTCTCTCCTTAACCCTAGCCCGCCGTCACCTGACCCCTTCAATCCATGGGGGTTCCCTTCAATCTTAGGCCCCAGCCAGCCTCCTATCTCTACTGGTTGTTCGATTTCTTTGTTGCTTGATGGAATCTCAGGGAGATTCGAACAGACCCGGTCCACACCCTTCATTTTCTCGATGAACCTGCCTATGTTCATCCCAATATTTGTGAGTACTGTCATCTTCATATTTATGGCTTTAAATCTCTGGGTTCCAAACCGGATTTTTTCACCTCAGTCCATTTTTAAAAAACCATAGTCACTTTCTACTCGAGTCTTTTCAGATCTCTATAGATCTGAGATGATTTTGAGTTTATCTGATTTTTTTCTTTAAAAATCTTCTGTTTTTCTTATTATTAACCAATTTTAGTTTTCTCTAAAATTAGGGTTTCATGTCTTTACGTTTCTGCAAAAATTTTCTAAAAGAATTTGAGCGTTTTAACTCTGATTCTCTTTGTTTTCTCTACTGGATTTCATATATATGTTCTAATCCCTAGGGTTTCTACTTATTTCACTGTTCGTTCTGATATTTGCTCGTTATTCTTTGGCTCTGTCAATTAAAAGAGATTTATTGATTTTATTCGCTTAATTAGAGTTCGAAATTATATTTTCTGTTAAAACTCTGCGATATTTACTTATTTTTCCTTATTTATGACTCATAATTGGTACTAGTTCCCTTAATTGGATTACTAGCCTAATTTTTAGGATTTGATTGTTTTATTTGACCCATAAATGATCTCTGATTTATTTATTTACCTTATTAAACCTCAAACTTGGCTGTTAATTGATTCTCCTTAATTTAAAGGGTGTTTCCCGGATTCTGTTGTATTAATTGATTGGGTTTAGCCCTAGTTAACTGGTTAATTTATTTGCATACCTTATTTGTGAACTCTTTGCCTTATTTGTTTTACTCTGCTGAATGCTATATAAGCCTCCCCATTCTGATTTTTGAAAAAGACACGAAAACACACGAAGAGATACAGAAAAAACACCTACACACACACAAACTCTTACTCAAACACTCATAACTGTAGTTCTTTCTGTTACTTTGAAGTGCTGCACTGTCTAGCCGGCTGAAAGCCAAGGCTAGACTATTGAATTTTATTTGCCTTCACCTTCCTGTTTGCTATCTCCTTAACTAGTGATAACGAGTGATTTGTACTACTATTTACTCCCATTTTGTTAGGTTTTTGAGGCAACAATTGGCTTAATTAATGCCACATTTTGATGCAAATTGTTTGAATTGCAGGAACTGAGTGGATTTGTAAACATTGATCCAAAAGACCTAAAAAAGAAGCAGAACTTGCAAAATCCCAGAACCCAGCTAAACCACTGCAACGCCCATTTTTTCGCTGCAACGTTTGTCCATTCGCTGCCGCGGATTTCTCTTCGCTGCCACACTGCAAACTTCAGAGAGCTGCTTTTCAGTGCTAAGCAAAGCGCGGTCAGCGCGAATTTGCTGTTGCAGCGGTCCATCTACCGTTGCAGCGCCCATTTATCCGCTGGACGCGGTTGATTAACTTCAGAGAGTTGGCAAAGAGGGGAATTCATGATTCCGTGTTCAACGGTATTAATCCGCTATCGCGCTCCAGCCACCGCTGTAGCGTTTCACTAGTACGCTGGGCGCGAAGTTGAAGAATCATAGAACTGCAAAGTGCAAAACCGCTGTAGCGGCCATTAATGCGCTGCATCGGAAGACTTTTTGTCCCAGCGCTAAAAAATACGCTGGGAGTAGATTCTCCGTACGAGCATTTTTGTCCAGTATTTTTAGCCATGTATAAATAGATCTTTTCTTCATTTTAGGGCATCATCCTTTTGGAGAACACGTGAACAATACTTTTTAGCTATTTTGAGTTATTTTAGCTTAGCTTTAGCATTAGTTCTTCAATTATTATCTTGTAATTTACAATTATGAGCTAAAATTCATCTTTTACTTGTGTTTCTTCTTCAATCATGAGTAGCTAGACCCAATTGCTAGGGTTGTGACCCAACCCTAGTGTTGGTAATTAATGGGTTTTCAATTTTAGAGTGATTTTGTGTATGGGTGTTTGGTATTTAGCTTAATTTGTGCATAAATCACAGAATTAGTGGTTGCAAACACTAATTCAAGCCTTTATGACTAGGGTCACTCTTGAGAAAGATGACCCAAGTCTAGGTAATTAAGGCTAACAAAATATTGTGGTGAGCTCAAGAGATTGATAACCCCAGTAAAAGGGCGGATGCTAGAGATAGCTATACGCGATTTGAGCCAATTCATGCGGTTCATGGAAACACCCAATTGTGCTTGAGAAATCCAATTTGGGCAAAGTCACCCATATTACCGAGAGGTACTGGGTGAGTGCATTAGTATGAGGTTATGCCATTAATTCCCATTTCACAATGTCATTCTAGATTCTAGACCCGTTGATTACTCACCTAGGAGGAAGTCATAGCCCTAGTCCTTTTATCAACTGAGAAAACCTTCAAAACGATATTAGTTAGCTAGTTCGTAATTTCAAATAGACTAAATCATAGCATAATTACCAAAACCTTTTTATGAGAAGTGTAATTAAAAACACGACACGCCACTAGATCACTTAGACACTCGACTGCAACATACATAGCTCCTTGTGGAAATCGATCCCGACCCTTCGGGTAAAAGCTGCATTGACCCCCGTACTTGCTACTCTTTAGTGGTATAGGCGGGAGATCAACTGGTATGCCTCCATTTCTATTATCATGTTCTATTCTATATTCTATGTAGTTAAATCTCAACGTGCTTCTGTTTGCCCCCATGCTTTCCTGTTTATTGCTCTCTTAACTAGTATGCCTAAAATCCCGTCAATCTGTCTTGTTCTATATGCTAGTATGGTTAGTTTACCTTAGTATGTTCTTTTTGATCCATGATACTTGTTTATTTGATTCTGAAACTAGTAAAAATGTTCTTGTTCTTGTTGTGATGGTTCAATTACTGGTGTCTATGTCTGAACCAATTTGCTAAAATATGGTTTCTGTTCTATTTGCAGTTTTGTGATTTAAACATATCTGCTTCTAAAAAATCCAAACTATACCTAAAACTATCCCCGACCCTTGTATACTATTTTCAAACTCTTAATCTTAGCTATCTAGGGTCCTGCCACCCCCAGTGTGAGTAGTGTCTAAGGTCCATGAGACTCCTCCGAACTATGACACATTGGGGATGACCTTCCAAACTTGTTTACAAAACTATTTTCTTTGAAAATTTCTGGTGTGAGCATTGACTGGGGTCCCTGAGGCTCTTGGGAACTTTGACACACCAAAATCCCAATAATGTTATGGATTAGACTACTGGTGTACTCCAGATTTACTTTAAGGCTTGGTTCCCAGGTTGACATTGGGCCTGCTAAGGCTCCCTATAGTATAATGATTTTTCATTGTGTAATTTATTCATAATGGTTTTTAATAATGTAATAATCCTTGTAAAAACAGATATGGGTTTATTAGTAAAAGCTGGGAAGGGATTTTTATATATCTTTGTTGGGTGCGGGTAGAAACCATGCCTATATGTTGTTGTGGTAATTCTTTATATGCATGACATTAGAAACTATGCCTATAGGACTTATCTCATTATTTGTAATCTGAAATTTTCACACTTTGCATCCTAGAAATCGTGCTTCAAGGTCGTTTATCAATTCTGCATCAAGAACCATATTTTCAAATCTCCATGTGTGCATTAGAGATCATGTCTCTAGGATCGTCTTTATTGAACTTTCTTGGAAACTGGTTAACGTCTTTACTCGTTTAGATATCATGCCTATAGGAAATACTCATAAAATCAGTCTTGATACTTAGACATCATGCCTATAGGAAATAAGTGTAAAAACAGTTTCAACACGTAGACATCACGCCTATAGGAAATACATATAAAATCAATTTTAACACTTAGACATCATGCCTATAGGAAATAAGTGTAAAAATCAGTTTCTGCATTTAGATACCATGTCTATAGGATTCTGCCCGGTTATCGCTTAGGCAAGCCTGTAGAATAACTAAGGATTCTGAGTTTAAAATTGTGATTTCTTGTTGCTTAAAACGTGCCCAGATTCAGAGTAAGTAACAAAATCAGTAGGCAAACTGATAGGTACTCGTTGCCTTACTTAGTTAAACTGTTATATATTCTGTTTATGCTCATCTAGATATCCTGCCTATAGGATCCTAAATAATTAAAAATTGCTTGTTTGAATAGCGTGCATCTGTTTGTCTATTTGGGGAGGTTAATACGATCCCCTTAATTTCTCCTTATGTGACTGTCCTACTTGACTTTTGTTTGTCGCTTAGTTTTCTCCTTTTAAGCAACATAGGTGAGTCTAGAACCACCTTAAATAGAGGTCCTAAACACCTCCAGGGCCATAGGTAAGGGACGGGTAGTGCACGCATAAGGTGCGTACCAGATGCTATTAGAACTCTTAGGTAATGATTGAAAAGGGGAGGGTAATTGGGTAGTAAAGGAGATGATGACCTGTGCGCTAATGCTACGCGTAACACCTCAATTTGGGGAAGGTTACCAAGTATTGCATGGAAGTGTTCCTATAGGCTAAAAAACCTAGGAGCCCTTTAATTCTTGTTTTAAAGTAATATCTATTTGTTTTGAATTTTTTTATCCTTAAAAGACTAATTCGCTTAACTTGAGTTTGTCCGGGACCCACCGTTGTGGACCTCTAGGTGTGTCTAACACCTTCCCCTCAAGGTAATTTCGAGCCTTTACCCAATCTCTGGTGATGTAAACCGATTTATGAGTTATTTGCTTTAGGTGCCCTAGCACACCTTAATACGTTAGGTGGCGACTCTTCAAATCCCATACCCCGTCCCGAAAAGAAGGGAGTTGTCCCAAAAATGTCGAAACCCGGACTCCGCGAGGAAACAGGGGGCGCGACAGCATGGAGACTCTGCTGGGGATAATTAGGCTTTTAACATGACAAACTTGCTTTTGTGAATTAGTCTTAAGCATGCTTTATTCTGTTAATACGTGCACACCCTTTCCCTTTTCCCTTTACGTGACAACGTGCTATTTACTGTTGCATAAATCATGCTCAACATCATACTCCACTCGTGCGTAATCAATCCTATAGCAACATTTGATGAGTGTTTGCTCCCTTCCTATATATCACCTTTAAATTCGGAATGGCTTATTTGCGGTAAAACTAGTCGATCAGTGGTGCAGTCGAGGGTTCCGTGCCTTTTCCCCTCAAGTTGTCCGCTTGAGGGTACCAGTCTAGACCCCTATAGCAAGCTTACTCTGATTAATTGTTCATGCATCATGGTCAAACCTAGCCAGGTCAATATGTTGTCCACATAATAACCTTTTAAGACGAACCTTGTCCAAAAGTCCACGGGGGTTCCCATAATCCCAACAGACGCAACCACGATTTTGTGCATTAATTTTGGAGAAATAAGTACCAATATGCTAATCGTTGATGTACAAATAGTCGAATTAGGAGGGGGAAAGGGTCTAACCATATTTGTTTTGCAAAAAATGAGGCACGAAGTCCCCAAGTTGGACATGGTCCGTAACATACCACCACTGCTGTTAAATTGGTGGGAAGATCTTTCCTCAAGTGACAAAAAACATGTGAAGAAGGTCCTGGGAAATTCGCCTTCTCTATTAGCCATCCAACCAAATTATATGTTTATTGAAGCTGCAACCATGTTCTGGGTTAGTGAAAGATTTGTGTTTCGCTTTGGGAACATAGAAATGATCCCGCTCTTGGAAGAAATAGGGGGGTTCGCTAGGCTACCTTGGGACAATCCTGGTTTATTGGTGCCGGAAAATCGCACTGTTAGGAGATTTCTGAAGATGATGGGTCTGAAAAAGAACGACGATTTGGAATTCTTAAAGAAGTCTTATGTACCCTTTGACTGCCTGTACGAACAATATGGTCATAGCAAGTCCTACTGTATCTTCTACGATGAATTCTCTATCACTTCCTTGGGTCATATTCACGGCAGGGTTTTTGTGTTCGTTGTTTGCTTCCTGGGTATGACGGTGTTCCCAATGCAAAGGGACAGAATTCACACTAGATTGGCTATGGTATCCAAAACTTTAATGGAGGGAATCGAGGGTCAAACATACACCATTGTCCCTATGATCATACCTGACATCTATCGGACTTTGGAACGCTGCCAGAAGGGGTTCAAACATTTCGAAGGTTGCAATTTGCTGCTACAAATTTTGTTATTGGAGCATCTCCAAACGGGTCAATATCGTCAAGAGTTTCCACGAAGGGAGTGGTTAGATCACATAGCCTTCAATCACCCTAAGAGAATGACTTACATCCCAAACAGGTTTGCTCAACCAGAAAGTGCTACAAAATGGGTGCATTTTTTCGACAATGTGACTGAGGATCAGGTCCAATGGATGTTCGAATGGTTCCCCACTGACGAGTTCATCATCAGGTCTAGGGACGCTCCACACATGGTGTTGATCGGGTTAAGTGGAACACACCCTTATGTTCCCATCAGGGTTATGAGACAAGTAGGCAGAAAGCAGATCATACCGCGGGTTGCAAAGATGAGTCATTAGCGGGCAGATTTTCAGGATGACGACATCCCTTACAAGTGTCAATCTCAGCATATGTGGCACTCATAGATTATTGTAGAAAAGGATACCATCGAGCCAAACAGGTATCATGCAGTACATGTACGCTTTTACCTATCATGGTTGGAGGACAACCTAGTAGGAATAGTTGAGCCAGGAATCGGTCGGGGAAACAAGGTCATAGACGAAGATGTTGAGGCCCAAGTGAAATACAACAAAATGCTCAAGAGGATTCATGACTCTGAAGCCGAACATCTGGAGATACACGAGACAAACATGCGATTGATCAATGAATGGAGGGAATTGTCTATCACGTATGATGAGAGGGTGGAATATTTGGAGCAGGGTCTGATGGAGCTGGAAGAAAAGACAAGAAAGAGGGTCGCCGACTGCCAGAATGCTGAAGGAAGCGAGGGAGGGCATCTAGCAAGGGTATACCTGCTATTGGGCATACACGAACTGGGGAACCTGATCAATGGATCTTGGAAGATCAAGCCTGGGGAAGGTTTTTCTGGGACCAAGTAGAGTAGATTTATTTGCTTTATCAAATGTAATAAGGCCAAGTGCCAGTAGTGACTTATTTTAGTGTCGTTTTAGATTCGTCTATTTTTACATTAATGAAATGAGGCAGATATTGGCACTTAAGTTCTCCAAATCAACTTGTTGCTAGGCCTACCTCGGGCACAACGAGTCTCCAAAATTAGGACGCGAATTTACATTTCCGCAATATTTGTTTAAATACTGCAAATACTTCTTTTCAGGGCTTTTACTGACTTGGTTACCTTTTGTTTTTCTTTCTTTCCTTTTGATTATTCCCCTTCCCCAAGGTTGGTTCGTGCATACTGGCATCATCAGCTTATCATACCAGATCTAGGGGCCCTCCACCTTCTCCTCCTCCTAGTCCACCAAAAGTAAAAGGAAAAGCAAAAATGGATGACATGAACGACATCAGAAAAGATAACAATGCACATGTTGAGAATGCAGAAACTTTCGATGGTCGGGGTACTCAAGCCCCAAATGATGTGGTGTCACGACTTGGGAAGAAAATAGTCGAACTTTAGGGTGAGCTTGAGCAGGTCCGTAGCTTAGCAAACCTCTCCCTCACACTCAACATCCGAGACATCAATCACCCAAACACCCAGAACCTCGTATCACCTCAAAACACGCCCAACAAACACCCACAGAATCCTCCCGCACCTCACCAGTATACAACCCCACCTCAAAATCAACCTCTCCCTCCTCAATACCAGCAAACCACCTACCATATTCCCCAAAATACCCCACAAATCATCCCTGAACCCCAAAACTCAACCAATGATCATCAATATACTCAAACTCCTGGCCTTCACCATAGCAACCCTATATACGTTGAAACCCTACCTCACTCCACTCAACCAATCTCCTATACACCAGAATCCGCTGAGAAGGACCTGCTAATCAAGAACATGGCTGAGGAGCTCAAGATATTGACAAGTCGAGTTCAGGGTGTTGAAGGAGGTAAAGGGATATAATGTTTGAACTATGAGGATTTATGCATACAACACGATGTGGAACTACCGGGGGGTTACAAACCTCCCAAGTTCGAAATGTTTGAAAGAACGGGTGATCCCAAGGTTCATCTGAGGACCTATTGTGACAAACTCGTAGGGTCGGAAAAGATGAAAGGATTAGAATGAAGCTCTTCATGAGGAGTCTTACTGGAGACGCCCTGTCCTGGTACATAAGCCATAATCCTAAGAAGTGGGCCAATTGGGTGAGCATGGCATTCGGCTTCATGGACATGTTCAGATTTAATACGGAGAATGCGCTAGATTTCTTCTATATCCATAACATAAAGAAGAAGCCAACTGAGACTTTCCGCGAATATGCTACTCGGTGGAGTTCGGAAACAGCCAAGGTTAGACCAGCATTAGACGAGGATCAAATGAACAAGTTCTATTTCAGGGCACAAGATCCACAATATTATGAAAGGCTGATGGTTATTGAGAACCATAAGTTCTCCGATATCATCAAACTCGGAGAAAGGATTGAGGAGAGTATTAAAAGCGGGATAGTGACAAATTTCAAGGCGCTGAAGGCCACGAATAAAGCATTGCAATCAGGCGGCATATCGAAGAAGAAAGAAATAGGAACAATAATGGTTTCCCAGGGACCCAAAACTCCCTTTGTATACCAGACACCTCCGCCCACATATCAACCATCACCTCCCAGATATTCCTAACTTGTTGCTGCCTACCATATATATAATTCCCAACCATCCTACTTTCAGTCACCTCCAACTCGTCCAAACTACCAGAAACCCCGGCCTAATTTTGATCACAAACCACCCAAACAATACACTTCCATTGCTGAACCTATTGACCAATTGTACGAAAGGTTGAAAGCCGCTGGTTATGTCACCCCTATTCCCCCTGTGGATATGGAGAATTCATCTCAATGTGTCAATCTGAATAAAACTTGTGCATATCATTCTGGTATGAAAGGGAACACTATCGACGAGTGCTGGACATTGAAAGATAAGATCTAGACATTGATAGATAATAAGGTCATACAAGCGAAGGAAGCTACACCCAACGTCCGCAACAACCCTCATCCAGATCATAAGGGCGAGGGGATCAATGTGATAGAAATTGATGAGGAGTGGGATCCCGAGGGATCAATTGGGCTTATCAAAGAAGGTGACGATCCTAAGAAACCCGAAGTCACACTCAATCCTACTGTGGTGCAAGTACATTCGCCAGTTGAGGTTGAGGTAACTTCATCGGTTTATTTGAGGTAGAAGTAGCACCACCTACAGCCACATCTGTTCCATTTGAGATGGAAGTAGCCACGCCCTACATAGTAACGGTGGTAACCACACAACCCTTCAGTACCAATGATATACCTTGGGATTATGTGGCCGAAGCTAGAAGAAAGAGGAAGGAAAAAATGGAAGAATCCGGCGCTGCGCAAGGGATGACTAGAACGGGAAGGGTTTTTACGCCGGAACATTTGGGAGAAAGTAGTAAGCAGGCCTCCTGCCAACCGCCCATTGTTGAAACTGGTCCATATGACCTCTGGAGAAAGGTCCAAGCAAGGGAGTACTCTGTCGTTGATCATTTGAACAAGACTCCCACTCAGATATCTATCATATCGCTGCTGCAAAATTCGGAGGCACATATGAATGCTCTAATGAAGGTGTTGAGTAAAGCATATGTACCCTACAACATCACTGGTGGAGAAATGGCCAATATGGTGGGGAAGGTGCTAGAAATCCACAAAATCACCTTCCACGAGGACGAGTTGCCGCTCGAAGGGTTGAATCACAACAGGGAACTACACATCATATTGCAATGTGAAGATAAGTTCATCGCCAAAGTTCTTATCGACGGAGGATCGTGCCTCAACATTTTCCCATTAACAACGTTGAAGAGGTTGGGCAAAGGCCTACATGAGATACGAGATGGAACTATGAATGTGAAAGCATTCGACGGGTCTCAACGGGCTACCATCGGAGAAACTAATCTCTGTCTGCAGATGGATCCTACATGGTTTGATGTCGAGTTTCATGTACTGGACATATCCGCATTTTACAATATGCTGTTGGGACGACCATGGATACATGACGTTGGGGCTGTAACATCTACCTTACATTATACTGTAAAGTTCGAATGGAACCACCATGAAGTAATCATCCATGGAGATGGGAGCAACCCCATTTACACTAGTCAGACTATCCCGATGATTGAAAACAAAAGAAGGTTAGGTGGAGAAACCTACCATCGTATCAAATGAGTTAACGCGATCAAGAAAGATAAGTGGTGGAGTAGCAAGATAAAATGTATACTGGCATGGAAAGGGTACGAGCCCGGCAAGGGTCTTGGTAAATCTTCAAGGTATCTCCAAACTAGTACAGCTGAAGCGCCATGGTACCACTTTTGGGCTGGGATACCAATACACCTGGCAAGAATATCAAGATTGGTCACCACCGTGGCGTGGTCCATACTATCCATTTGAGCAGCCTGTGCCATACCTGAGTCAGACCTTCTATCAGGCCGATATTATATGGGGATTAGAGGAAGAATAAGCGTTGGCGGCATTAAGGAACCTGTTATTGGGGGATGATGACATGGACTGTTGTGTAATCGTCAAGGAGGAGGAGAAGGAAGGCCCTACTATCCAAGCTGTGGAGAGAGGAACATTCCTCAAGAACTGGATTGTTAGAACATCGAGGGCTTGAGGAGTCCCAGGATAGCAAGGCTGAACAACATTGTTTAAATCTTTTATTTTTCTAGAAAAATCATTTCCTTTTTTTTGCATTTTGTTCTTAATAATATTTCCAATGTTCTAAAACGTTATTTAAATTATTGAAAATCACTTTTGTTTAACGCTTTCAAGGAATTGATGTTTATTATTACCCCTTTTCTCTCGTATCTTTATCCATACAGTATTACTATTTCATATCTCGATGAACCGACAACTGTGACATGTAATGAGACAACGCAAAAAAAGGATAGTGATTCAGAAGAAGAGGATACAATACCCGAGGAGATCGTCAGAGAAGTAGAGGATTTTGAGACCAAGCCTAAGTCCAACCTGGACGAAACATAGATTATTAACTTGGTAAATTCTGAAACTGTCTAGGAGACCCATATCAGCATCCACTTGTCACCATCAGAGAAAGAGGAATACACTTGGTTCTTGATGGAGTATGAGGACATCTTTGCATTGTCATACGACGATATGACAGGATTAAGCACATCCATTGTGGCCCACAAATTCAATGTGTCCGCGCGTAAAGCAGAAACTCAGGAAATTCAAGCCTGATATGAGTATGAAAATCAAAGAGGAGGTTACTACGCAGATCAAAGCCAAGGTCCTCAGGGTAGTTGAATATCCGACCTGGCTAGCCAACATTGTGCTAGTTACGAAGATGGATGGGAAAGTTAGAGTCTGTGTCGATTATCGGATCTCAACAGAGCCATCCCAAAGGATGATTTCCCGCTTCCAAATATACACATCTTGACCGACAATTGTGCCAAGCATGAACTCCGGTCTTTTGTGGATTGCTTCGCCGGTTACCATCAGATCTGGATGGACGAGGAGGATGCTAAGAAAACAACTTTCATTACACCGTGGGGGGTGTACTGTTACAAATTGATGCCATTCGGCTTAAAGAATGTTGGGGCCCCCTACATGAGGGCCATGACTACTATTTTTCATGACATGATACATAAAGAGATAGAGGTGTGTGTGGATTATGTCATTAAATCCAAAAATGCCACAAATCATATAGAAGACTTGATGAAATTCTTTGACAGACTGCGGAAATACAACCTCAAACTAAACCCCACAAAGTGTGCATTTGGGGTTCCTGTCGGAAAGCTATTGAGATTCAACGTTAGCCGACGGGGAATAGAATTGGATCCATCAAAGGTCAAAGCCATCCAATAATTACCACCGCCAAAAAATAAGAAAGATGTAATGAGTTTCCTGGGGCACCTTAACTACATCAGCCGTTTCATATCACAGTCCATTGTAATAAGTGAGTCGATTTTCAAGTTGTTGAAGAAGGACGCTGCAACTAGTTGAACCGATGATTGTCAAAAGGCTTTTGAAAAAAATCAAGGAGTACTTATCAACACCACAAGTCTTGGTTCCGCCAGAGCCAAGTAGACCACTACTACTCTACCTTGTAGTGCTAGATGGAGCTTTTGGCTGCGTTCTGGGGCAGAACGACGAGACAGGGAGAAATGAACAGGCCATCTACTATCTGAGTAAGAAGTTCACTCCTTATGAAGCATGTTACTCTATGTTGGAACGTACCTGCTGCGCTTTAACCTGGATAGCTCAGAAGCTGAGGCATTACTTCTGTGCTTATACCGCGTATCTTATATCAAGAATGGATCCCTTGAAATACATCTTTCAAAAACCCATGCCCACTGGGAAGCTGGCCAAGTGGAAAACCTTGCTGAGTGAGTTAGACATCATCTATGTAACTCAGAAGGCGGTCAAGGGACAGGCACTGGCAGACCAACTTGTTGAAAACACTGTGGGAGGAGAATACGAACCTTTGAAAATGTATTTTCCCAATGAAGAGGTATCATTCGTAGGAGAAGACATTGCTAAAGCCCACGACAGTTGGAGAATGTTATTCGACAAAGCGGTGAACTTCAAAGGAGTTGGCATTGGAGCCGTCTTGGTATCAGAAACTAGCCAACATTATCCGGTGTCTGCAAAACCTAGATTTCCCTGCACCAACAATATGGCGGAATATGAAACTTGCATATTAGGGCTCAAAATGGCTGTTGATATGACACTCAGGAAGTACTAGTAATTAGCGATTCAGATCTATTTGTGCACCAAGTACAAGGAGAATGGGCTACCAAGAATTCCAAGATATTTCTATATCTGCATCATGTGCAAGAAATGAAGAAAAGGTTTACAGAGATAGAGTTTCGGCACGTCCCCAGGATTCAGAACGAGTTTGCTGACGCATTGGCTACTTTGTCATCAATGATACAGCACCCAGATAAGAACGTCATCGATCCTATTCCAGTAAGGATCCATAATAAGTTGGCATATTGCGCTCACGTCGAAGACGAAACAGACAATGTTGAACCAAGTCACTGCATGGTTTTGAAGATTGACAAATGCCTACCCAGTTGAACCAGGTCCATCAGGGCAAACACTATCAAACAGACCCATTGGCACAAGAAGCGTACATGCACAGGAGATAAACATGATCTGTGAATTATCTATGAACTAATTGGTTGTCTCCTAAAGAGAAAAGGTTGCAAAGTGATAAGAAGAAAGAGTTCTACTTCAGCAAGGACAGAAACAAGGAAGTTGAGATGAACACAAACTCTTCCACCAAGGAAGAGTTGCACTAGAACAGAACAACAACATCTCAACTATTGGCGCTTATAAAATATTGAAGTATTCCTGCTGAAGAATTCATCGCACAAAGACAAAAGTGAAACAAGAACTGAAAGAAAAATTACCAAAGCAATTTTGTAAGCAGATTCCTTGTGCGACACAAAAGCTACTTGAACCAGCTAGAAGAACCAGTTTCAACTGTTATCTTTTGAGTCTAGTTGGTTTGTAGTAGGTGATTAAATATTGTATCTTTCAGCTTTATTAGAAGCAATTGTAATAGGTACACATTGATCAAGTTAGAGTTAACTTGAAGTTTGTCGCAATTAGCTACAGGCTAGTTTGCTACAAAGGGATTAGAGTTAGTCCTTAGGTTTACAAAAGAGTTTATTTGGTAAATGTTGTTTGGCTCAGAGTTGTAGTGAAGAGTTTGGGAAAATCCTACTGGGAAGTAGGTCGTGTTTTTTTCACCTTTTGAGCCAGGTGTTTTCCACGTAAAATTGATGTGTTCTTTAATTCTGCAATTATTTTTCCGCAAACAGTAGAAGTTGGAACACAAAGAAGAACCAGGTTCTTCTATAAAGACTGCACTCGAAAAATTGGACACCACACAAATCACCCCCCCCCCCTCTTGTGTGGTATTGACGTATAAAACATCAGACGTGAAGCCTTGGTTCCACGACATCAAAGAGTATTTGGCAAAAGGAGAGTACCCAGAGCATGCGAATGAAGATAGGCTATAATTTTGTATTTTAGTCGCTTATGACACTCTAATTTTCTGCACTTTAATTGAGTTTGAGCTTAAATCGCTAGTATTTTGCACTAATTGTGTGTTTTATTCCTTGTAGGAGTGATTCCGAGCTATATAGATGTTATGGAATGAATTCAAGTGATTTGGAGCTTTGAAGTTTGAGTAAAAGCTCAAGGAATTAAGCCGGGATCATTTTCGAGGGTCAAATTTGATAGTTAAGAACAAACGAACACGCGAGTAGGCATATTGTGCACTATCTAGTAAAATAGACCTAACTCTTTGATCCGAACACCATTAGGTGGTTAGAAGGATAACTCAAAGGGATAGTAATTTTATGTTTTACATTTTTTCAAATACCAAATCGAACAGGGTGAAAAACGTGGTCGAAACCGCGACCGCGGACCTGGACGCCGACTGAGGCAGTGCATAAGGATAATACCGCACCCAGGACCGCGGTTGGGACCGCAGCCGTGGTCGGACTGCCAGAAAAATTTCCTTTTTTGTATAGGAGAAGGTATAATTTCTTTGGACCGACCCTACTTGGTATATATACATGGAAACGGTATTTTGAGGGGGTTGGATAGACTTTTGACACAGATTCGACCTAATGAGGCAGAGACACAATAGGAGCAAGACGGGGAATTCTTCTACGAGTTTTTCCTCCCTCTTCCTATTTTGCATTGTTGGTTATGACTTTTAGTATTGTAGTTTTACATACTATTATGAATAGCTAATTTGTTATCTAGGATTTTGATGGAACCTTTTGAAGGATAAATTCTTGTTATGTTTTTATATAATTGAGTCGTAGTATTTTCTCTATTTGTTCAACTATATAATTATTGTGGTTGATTGAAGGGACCTCAATTAGCTGTTCCTATTTAGTATGTATTACTCGAGAGAGAGTTCATATTTAGGTAGTTTTTAAACAACATCACTCCCGACGTATATGAGGAATCAATAACGGAGGGTTTAAAGGTGGGATTAGGGATAACGAAACCTTGGGTGCGATCTAAGTGAGCTGTAATTAAAGCTAGCTAGCGTAATTCAGGAGAAAATGTCTAGTATATTGTTGTAATTACTCGGGATAGAGTTACGACATTCGTAGTGCTCATGATCGATAGAGAATACTTAGGCGAAATTATACAAGACGTAGCGGGAAGGATTCCGACAAATGGGGAAATCATAACTCTAGACCTCCTTAATCTTTTCTCCAACCTGTAGTATCTTTAGTGTTAATTTACCATTTTAATTTGTCAGTTAACTAGTTAAACACAAGAATCTTAATATCTATACGTTAGGAATTGTTCAAGCTTGTATTGTTGGTGATAATGAACAATTGTAGCTAAGCCTTAGTTCTCTGTGGGATTCGACTCCGGACTTGTAAACCAGATTATATTTGCAATGACCGCTTTGTCATTTTTATAAGGCATAGTTGGGCGTGATCAAACTTTTGTCGCCTTTGCCGGGGAACTAACGGTGTAGCTGTAGATGTACATATTTCTAGGTTGCAAGTTTGAACTTTTATTTTTGTTTTCGTGTATTTGATTATTTATTTATTTTTAATTTATTTATTTTTTATATGAGAGACATGGCATCTTGGAATTACGAGATTTTTGATGTTGGTAATTCTACTTTTGATCCACGTTATGCATATTGTGGAGGAAACTACCTAGGGAAAAATTATCAAAATATTCCCGAGAGTGAGTTATGTGCACCAACTCAATCTTATGTGTGAAATTTGTGTGATATGTGTGGTGGTCAAGATGGTCACTTTCATGGGTGTGCTTATATTTCTTATCTCCTCCCAACCCCTTACTTTGATGGTTCTTCTTTTTCTTGTGAAGTTAATAGGAACAAAGAACCCAAGTATAATGACCTGAAAAAGATCGAGGATATGCTAAAGTGCCTTGTGGGATAATATGATGAGATACAACTGCGGGTACAAAGGCAAGAGGAAACTATTCACAACTTGGAGGTTCAAGCGATTAAATTAATTAAACCTCGTAAAGCGCAACAAGTTGACATTGTTGATAGTAGCCAATATGAGTATGAATTGGCTGCAGAAATTGCCATTATACTGGAGGATTTAAAAAAATACGGGGATGAGCTAGAGGAGAAGGCCAGAGTAGAACACCAACAATCACTCGAACAAGATTTTGAGGATGCCGATGTCGTAAAAGAAATACTAGAGTCAACCAAGGATATTGAGGATACATATTTAGTTGACTCTAGTGTCATTAGTGTTGAGGATGTTGACAATCCCAATGTTTATGTAGTTGAGCGCATTGGTCCACACTCCAAGCATTTTTCCACATTGTGTTTGGACGATGATATAGAAATAGAGTCGTCTGAGCCACTTGAGGAGTCAAGTAGTAAAGAACAAGATGACTACATTCTGGAATTCTTCGTGCCAGAAAGTCGGGTATACACATCTCATCCAAAGGCCAAGAAGTGCTGAATACTACATTGTTTTATTGGGCCAGTCAGATTCGTTATACCACCCCAGGAGCATGATCACAGAGCAGAATTAAAACTTGGGGTCCAATTCATAAGTTCAAAGTGGAGGCAGAAAGTGATTCGCGTCGTTTCGCGACGTTAAATCAAGCGCTTGTTGGGAGGCAACCCAGCTTTACTTTTTATTTATTTATTTATTATTTTATTATTCTTGTAGTGTCGATTTTTTATTTTTAGGAGCATGGAACGCAAAGCCATTGGAAGGATGCAATAGCAAACCAGATGGTTGGAACTAAGTGTGAGGTACCCCGCACGAAGGACCAAGCCTGGGAGAAGTCTGAGTATCCCATGAGCTGTTAGTACTTTGGACTTTGGCCTACCAGAGAGTTTCTTTTACCCTCTTATTAGTTATGGTATGCATTGGGGACAATGCGCAATTTTAAGTGTGGGGTGAGGAGATTGTCTAGGTGACTTTTCAAGTTAATTTCGTTGTGTTAATTGAATAATTTTTTTCTTTTACAAAAATAGAAAATATTGGACTTTTCCCGACGAAGGATCTATTAGACAATTTTCTTGAGGGATTTAAGTCTAAGGAAAAAAAAACAAAAAGATTTTTTTTGTTAGGTAGTGTAGCAATTCCCCTTTGATTTTTTTGTGCCGCGGTTCTTTTCCAAGGGTTTTATTTGAACCGGGTGTAGTTAGTTTTTTTTAGGAATAGGAGCCATTGTGTTGTGTTTTAAATTGACGCAATATCTCTTGACTTTGTTATGCCTTGATAATAGTGAGTACTTTAGTTGTGATGCTTAGACTCATTTTTTTGACTCTTGCATAAGTACCTTAAATTGTATAAGCTTAACTTTACTTAACTGCTTTGACTAGAGTGTCTTGATGAATCCAATCCTGAGTGAGTTAAGTGCCATGTGTGTGTGAGGTTTGTGTGTTATTCTGTGCATTGCATTTGATGCTTAGAACTTGCCCGTGTGTTTGCAAAGCGAAATAGTAGTTTTGTTCAGTCTTGGAAGTGATATAGGCGTTTCTTTGTTGAGCCAGATATGTATATTTTACCCGCCTAATTGTTATGTATCATAGTTAACCCCTTTGAGCATGTAATCTTGTTTCTTTGGCAACCACATTACAAGCCTTACCCATTTTTTTAATTAACTATCTATTTGAACCTTCTAACCTCTTATGAGCACTTGAATTGTTATGAACTGTGTAAAAGTTAACGTGTGGGGTAGTTGGTTTGGCTTTTGAGTGGAGCTAATGAAATAAGGAGAAATGGTCACTATTTTGAAAAAGTAAGAGCCACTTGAATTTTAAAAAAAGAACAAAGAAAAGGAAAAAATAGTTGTATTGCTGTGAAAAGAAATACCTTGATAAGTGGTGACTCTTGATGTAATTGTGCTTAAAGAAGTATGGAGTAATATACATGGATGTGAAGGTGAAGTTTGGTTTGACATAAGTATGGGGTTTGAATGTTAAAGTAGATGTATTAAAGTTCTTAGGGAGGTGTAGTCACTCTATATCTATATGTATCATACCCATCTCGCAGCCTAAATTACAACCAAATAAAGTCCTACTTGATCCTAGACTGAATGAGCTCGATTAGTAGGGTAGTACACTACATGCAAGCCTATGGTGCATCTTTTGTGGCATATGAATGTTATTTCTGAGAGTGAGTGAATTCTTTCTATCTTGAGTTCCTAAGTGTTCTTAAATTTTATTGTGTGGAACTACTCTCTTTGTTGTGTGACGGCGCTTGATTCATGAAGGAAAGATAATGTCAGTGACCTCTATGTTAGAGTAAGTGGGTGAGTTTTGAATAATGCGTTGTACTTGTAAGTCAAATCTTGAGGTGAAAATATTACACTTTTGTGCTTAGTTTATTTTAAATACTCTTGGTGTGATGAGTTAGGAAAATTGTTTAAAAAGTTTGGGTCTATATAAAGTGTAGTTTGATTACTCAAGGACGAGTAATGGTTTAAGTGTGGGGTGTTGATGATAGGCTATAATTGTGTATTTTAGTCGCTTATTACACTCTAATTTGCAGCACTTTAATTGAGTTTGAGCTTTAATCGCTAGTGTTTTGCACTAATTGTGTGTTTTATGCCTTGTAGGAGTGATTCCGAGCTATATAGATATTATGGAATGAATTCAAGTGATTTGGAGATTTGAAGTCTGAGTAAACGCCCAAGGAATTAAGCTGGCATCGTGTTCGAGGGTCAAATTTGATAGTTAAGAACAACAAAGACTCGAGTAGGCATACTGCGCACTGTCTAATAAAATAGACATAACTCTTTTCTCCAAACTCCATTTGGATATACAATATATGGTTAAAAAGCTAACTCAAAGGGCTACAACTTTAATGTTTTACGTTTTCCCATGTTCCAAACGGAACAAGGAGAACAATGCGGTCAAAACCGAGGCCGCGAACCTAGACACGGACTGAGGTAGTGCACTAGGAAAATTCCGCGCCCGGGACCGCGGTTGGGATCGCGACGGCGATCGAGCTGCCAGAAAACTATCCTTTTTCACGTAGGAGAAGGTATAATTGTTTGGTCCCGACCCTACTTGGTATATAAACATGGAAAACCGGTATTTTCAAGGGGGTTGGAAAGACTTTTGACACAGATTCGACCTAAGGAGGACGAGACACAATAGGAGCAAGGTGGGGAATTCTTCTACGAGTTTTTCCTTCCTCTTCCTATTTTTTCATTGTTGGTTATGTCTTTTAGTATTGTAGTTTTACATACTATTATGAATAGCTAATTATCTAGGGTTTTGATGGAACTTTTTGTAGGATAAGGTCTTGTTATGTTTTTATATAATTGAGCCGTAGTATTTTCTCTACTTGTTCAACTATATTATTCTTGTGGTTGATTGAAGGGCCCTCAATTAGCTGTTCCTATTTAGTATGTATTACTCGGGAGATAGTGCATATTTAGGTAGTTGTTGAACAACATCACCCCCGACGTATATGAGGGATCAATAACGAAGGGTTTAAAGGTGGGATTAGGGATAACGAAACCTTGGGTGCGATCTAAGTGAGATGTAATTAAAGCTAGCTAGAGTAATTTGGTAGAATATGTCTAGTATATTGTTGTAATTACTCGGGATAGAGTTACGGCAGTTAGAGTGCTCATGATCAATAGAGAATACTTAGGTGAAATTACACAAGACGTAGCGGGAAGGATTCCGACAATTGGGGAAATCAGAACTCTAGACCTCCTTAATGTTTTCTCCAACCCTTAGTATCTTTAGTGTTAATTTACTATTTTAATTTTTTAGTTAATTAGTTAAACACAAGAATCTTAATATCTATAAGGTAGGAATTGTTCAAGCTTGTATTCTTGGTGATAGTGAACAATTGAGCTAAGCCTTAGTTCTCCGTGGGATTCGACTCCGGACTTGTAAACCGGATTATGTTTGCAACGACCGCTTTGTCATTTTTATAAGGCATAGTTGGGCGTGATCAGCAAACCATACTCATAAATGCACGCTTCGGAGGTTGTCCAATCATTTCTTCCAGAGTGGAGGAACCTTATACAAAAGAACTCCTGATATGGGACTATTAAGGTGTGTCGACGCAAAGGAAGCTTCTAAGATGCTCGAGGAGATACATGCTGGAACCTGCGGCCCGCATATGAATGGCTTTGTCTTGAACAAGAAGATACTCATGGCCGGTTATTTCTATATGACCATGGAAACAGATTGCATCTTGTATGTTCAAAAATGCTACCAATGCCAAGTACATGCAGACATGATAAAAGTGCCACCAAGCGAGCTTAATGCAATAAGCTCACCTTGGCCTTTCGTCGCTTGGGGAATGGATGTCATTAGTCCAATCGAGCCCACCGCTTCAAACGGGCATCGGTTCATCTTGGTGGCTATCGACTACTTCACTAAATGGGTTGATGCTGAATCTTACAAAATTGTGACTAAGAAAGTCGTGGCGGATTTTGTTCATGACCGAATTGTTTGTCGGTTTGGGGTTCCAGAATCTATCATCACTGATAATGTCACCAATCTCAACAGTGATCTGATGAAAGCCATGTGCGAGACTTTCAAAATCAAGCACAAGAATTCCGCAGCATATATACCTCAAATGAATGGAGTTGTAGAAGCCGCCAACAAGAACATCAAGAAAATACTGAGAAATATGGTAGAATATCACAAACAATGGCACGAGAAGCTACCATTCGCCTTACTGGGATGCCATACCACAGTCCGCACATCAACGGGGGCAGTTCCCTATCTGCTAGTTTATGGTACTTAAGATGTCATTCCCGCCGAGGTGGAAATTCCTTCCTTAAGGATCATACAAGAAGCCGAGCTCAGCGACGCAGAATGGATAAAAAGCCGCTATGATGTTTTATACTTCAATACTACACAAGAGGGGGGGGGGTGATTTGTGTGGTATCTAATTTTACGAGTGCTGCCTTAGTAGAAGAACCTGGATCTTCTTGGTGTTCCAACTTCTACTGGTGTGGAATAATAAATGCAGTAAAGTAAAAACACAGATATTTTTACGTGGAAAACACCCGGCTCAAAAAGGTGAAAAACCACGACCTACTCTTCAGTAGGATTTTCACAAACTCTTCACCACAACTCTGAGCCAAACAACATTTACAAAATAAACTCTTTTGTAAACCTAGGACTAACTCTAATCCCTTTGTAGCAACCTAGCTTCTAGCTATTTGCAACAAGCTTCAAGTTAACTCTAACTTGAACAGTGTGTACCTATTACAATTGCTTCTAAGAAAGCTGAAAACATACAATATTAAATCACCTACTACAACCAACTAGACTAGAGAGATAAACAGATGGAACTAGTTATTCTAGCTAGTCAGTAGCCTTTGTGTCGCACAAGGATTCTACTTGCAAAATATCTCTGGGAATTTTGCTTTCAATTCTTGTTTCACTTCTGCCTTTGTGCGATCATTCTGCAGTAGGAATACTTCAACATTATATAGCGCAGTAGTTGAGATGTTCTTGTTTAATTCTTATGCAACTCTTCCTTGGTGGAAGAGTTTGTATTAAACTCAACTTTCTTACTCTTATCGATTTGCAACCTTTTCGCTTTAGGAGACAACCTCTTAGTTCCAGATAATTCACATAACATGTTATATCCTACGCATGGACTCTTCGCGTGCCAATGTGTCTGTTTCACTATGCTAGCCTTATGGACCTGGTTCAACTTGGTAGACATTTGTCAATCTTCAAAACCATGCAGTGACTTGGGTCAACAAATTCCCCTTTTTTGATGATGACTAACCCTGTGCTTAACCATGTACAATCTTCAAACACTTTGTATGGTTTTAAGCATTTATCATAGAGAGACCAGGTGCATTAGGTTATAAATATCACAACAGTTTGAAATTTTAAACGCACATTTATTCCCCCTTTTGGCATCATCGAAAAGTTGCAAAATGATAAACTTACCAGAGTTATTAACAATTACTCATGGCCATTTTAGGCAATTGCAGGTGCAAAACATGATTAATCATCATAAGAAACCAATCAATGTAAGCTAAATAAGAAACTGAGACAAGTCAATAACAAAACAACAGAAATCATTGATAGGATTAGAAACCAAACACCATACAGTAAAACAAACAACCATAACCATGAGCAAAACTGAGAGAAAAAACATAACAAATCCTGGACTGGGTCATAGAAGGGGTTTTGGTGGCTCTGGACAACCTAAAGTTGGGTAGGTGCAGATGAGGTTGGATTCTTGGCCTGAAGGAGAGACATCATTTGGTGAAGAACACCTTCATTTTTCACTTTCTCCTTTGCTAGTTCAACTCTGAGAGCATCTCGCTCAGCTTCCACCTCATGAAGGCGAGATTTCAATCTAAGGATCTCCTCATCATTCATCTATCCTTCCTGCACAAAAAATCTTACTTTTCTATTTACTGGCTGCTTCCTAGATGAACCAGGTTCATCTTCCGGAACATTGACAATATAATCACAAGTCAGCAAAGTGTTCCTCCCAAAATAATCCTTAGCATTAGCCATCTCAGCCTTCTTCACATGAACCTCAAAGTGAGCAAGTACAGTTGTCAGAATAAAACCATAAGGAATAACATGTACTTTGGTTCCATTTACAACTTTGTCCAAGAGTTGAATGATGAAAGCTGGCCAATTGATCTGTTTTCCCCTATACAAACACTCCATCAAGGTGAGGTCCATGTAATTGGTGATGTGCCTTCTTTCTTGTCTAGGCAGCAGGAACTTGATGACAAATTCAAAGAATAGCTTATGCTGGGGCCTCATTTCACTCTTGAACACCGGTCTGGGTTCAACTTCCTCCTCATTCTCACAAAAGAATCTGGTGATGTTGAAAGCTGAGGCCATTCCATCAAGACTAGGCCATCTTTTCCTAGTGTAATCATCGTAGCTTTCAGCAGGTATGTTCAGAATCTCACCCAGTTCTTTTGCATCAAAAGTAATCTGAATGCCCTTGATTGAGGAAGTAACCCTGCCATCCTTCACGACTGCATTACCCATGAACTCCACCAGTTCTTTCCTTGCCAGCCTTCCTTCCATGTGAAGGACCATATCCTTCCATCCCTGCACATCCAGTGAGTCCAGCAAGTTTTGTATCCCAGACTCCTCAAGATCTTTCAACAACTTTCCCTTCAAAATTGTTCTCTTGATGAACATTGTTATTCTATCAGACTCCTCATCATCTTCCTTCTCATCCTCTTCACTCCATTCTTTTTCTTCATCTAGCACCTATACTTTCTTGACCCTAGACCTGGACCACTTAGCAGTGCTTGATATTGTGGCAGACACAGCAGCTGACTTCTTTGAATAAACCTTAGCCTTTTTGGGTTTGGGTGTCTTGACCACAACAGTAGCAGGCTGCTCCTCATGTTGGACCAAGTCCAACGATTCATCATCCACATCAACAGCCTCAACATGCTCTCCTACTTTGGCTTTTCCCTTTGCATCTTTCCTTTTTCTGCTCTCTCTTAGGACCTTTTCTAATTCTTCTTCTTGTCGTTGTACAACACTCCTAGTAGCACGCACTTTTGGGGCAGGAGCATCAACAGACACTTGAGCTTTTTGTTTCTTGGAAGAAACATGTGTTTTAGATTTTCTGGACTTGAGAGATCTTCTCCTTTTTGGATTGTATGAGTCTCCCAACAT
This sequence comes from Nicotiana undulata, assembly GCA_005239495.1. Classification (NCBI taxonomy): domain Eukaryota; kingdom Viridiplantae; phylum Streptophyta; class Magnoliopsida; order Solanales; family Solanaceae; genus Nicotiana; species Nicotiana undulata. The sequence continues at coordinate 60,198 of ML254033.1, forward strand.
CTGCAACATCTCAGCTAATGTCTCCTCTAAAGATAAAACATGTTCATCTATACCCTGTCTCAAGTTATCCAACCCCGCTGTTGCTTCCTCATCAACATTTCCCCCTAAATTTGTGACATTTTCTCCAACATGCTCAGGACCGGGACCACAAATAGACAAGGGAGTGTCGTCCTCATTAGATCCCCTTACAGAACCTCCATCTCCCTCACTCTCAAGAATCTTTTCTTTTCCTAATTTTCTACGCCTATCAGGCACTTCAACATCAACCACGGACCCAACCAACACAAACCTGTTCTTAGTAGTAGCAGGTTCAGAACCAACCTCAAGATTTCCTTGCTCAGAACTGGATGAACCAGGTGCTTCATCCTCATTGGCTGGTTTGAAAGATTCACTTGATGATTCAGACTTATTCTCCTGTTCAGCCTGTAGAATTTCCTTCAAGAATCTTGCACGAGAGCCAGAGGCAATAGATTTTCTGGAAAGAACTTTCACACGACGAGCCCTGGGGGCTGGGGTAGGGTTAGGTGTGGGTTCAAGAACAGGAGGGTTTTCAGGGGTTAATGATCTTTCTGGAGATTGAGATCTATACACAGATGGAGAATTGGAATCAGACTCATAAAGTCCTCCATCGTAATCACGAATTAGTGATGGAGAAGATGTAGAAACAGGAGGTGGTGACGACATTGTTGTGAATGTTTTAGAAAAGACGAAAGGTTGATCAGTTTTTGGTTTGATAGAAGTGAGATGAACTTGGTTCGACGGTTTAGTTATGAAGAGGGGAGTAATGATGACCCTTTTATAAGATGTGGCTGAGAATTTTACAACGGGCTGAGTATTTACTCAAGTGGTAGTCTAATCGATGCAGGACTGACATTGATTAGACAATTACAAACCCCCTAAAACCTAGGCTATTTAAGTAGAGTTGGGACTTCTTGAAACTGGTTCAATTTGGATAAGTACTAGGAATTTTAATTGAACCAAATGTAGATAGAATCATGTTCATGTATGACTGTAATTAATTTAATGAGTGTATGGAGATGAGTACATACCTTGTCAATCATATGAACCAGCATGGATGAACCAGGTTCATCTTGTTAAAATCTTTAATTTTCCTCAATTTACAGAGATAGAGAAACATCATTAGCACCAAGGGAATCATATTAATACAAGGCAAGAGATTACGACAATAAAGACATGATACTGAGCAATGATTAGTCTGGTTAAGTACCTAAGTTAAAATTTCTAGCCAATTTTTTTTTCAGTTTTCAGTTTTGTTTTTCATTTTTGTTTTTCCAATTAGGTGATCTTAATCATCCCTAATTCAAGCATGTTTATCTCAAAATGCTCCCTACTCAGTGCTTTAGTGAAGATATCTGCAATTTGCTTGTCAGTAGCACAAAATTCGATTGAGATCATTCCTTTTTCATAGATATCCCTTAGGAAATGGTGCCTAACATCTATGTGCTTAGTTCTCTTATGATGAACCGGGTTCTTGGTCATACTAATGGCACTAGTGTTGTCGCAAAAAATAGGAATGCATCCCACATCTATACCAAAGTCCACGAGTTGTTGCTTGATCCACAGCAACTGAGCACAACATGAGGCTGCAGCCACACATTCAGCCTCAGCAGTAGACAGAGCTACTGAATTTTGTGTCTTGGTGGCCCAAGACACAAGGAAGGAGCCCAAAAAGTTAGCCATGCCTGAAGTAGTTTTCCTATCAACCAGGAAAACTGCATAATCAACATCAGCATATCCTATAAGGTCAAAATTACTACCTTTAGGATACCAAAGGCACAAGTCAGAAGTGCCTTTCAGATATCTCAAGATTCTCGTTACTGCAGTTAGGTGGGACTCCTTTGGATTTGCCTGAAACCTAGCACATAGTCCTACACTGAACACAATATCAGGTCTACTAGCAGTGAGATATAATAGAGACCCAATCATCCCTCTGTATAGCTTCTGATCAACAGATGAACCAGGTTCATCCACATCCAATTTTGTAGTTGTGGCTATGGGGGTGTAGATTTCCTTTGAGTCCTCCATTTTAAACTTCTTCAGCAGTTCTTTCACATACTTTTGTTGATGAATCATTGTTCCATTGAGGTTTTGCTTGATTTGCAAGCCTAATAAGAAGTTTATCTCACCATCATACTCATCTCAAACTCGCTCCCCATAAGTAAATCAAATTCCTTACTCAGTTTTTCAGAAGTTTCCCTAAATATAATATCATCCACATATATTTGCACAACCAGGATTTCTTTACCCTTTTACTTTAAGAATAAGGTGCTGTCAATTTTGCCTCGTTTGTACCTATGTTCTAGCAGGAATTTTGATAGCCGCTCATACCATGCTCTATGTGCTTGTTTAAGACCATAGAGAGCCTTGTCAAGTTTGTATACATGGTCAGCTGACTCCTTGCTTTCAAAACCTGGAGGTTGTTTGACAAATACATATTCCTTCAAATAGCCATTGAGAAAGGCACTCTTAACATCCATCTGATGGAGAGTGAATTCCATATGTGCAGGAAATGCTATAAGAAGTCTGATTGCCTCCAGTCTTGACACAGGGGCAAAGGTCTCGTCATAGTCAATTCCTTCTTCTTGACCATACCCTTGAACAACCAGTCTTTCCTTGTTTCTTGTAACAGTTCCATCCTCATCGAGCTTGTTCCTGAAGACCCATTTTGTGCCAATCACTGATATTTCTAAATATCCTGGGTACTAAGTACCACTTGACTTCGTTCAAAATGATTCATCTTCGTGCATGGCATTTACCCAATCAGCATCTTGTAAGGCTTCACCAATGTTCTTTGGTTCGATTAAGGATAGGAAGGCATCAAACACACACAGATTTTTCAAGGAGGCTCTTGTTTTGATTCCGGATGACAAATCTTTTATGATGTTCTCAAGAGGGTGAGAACTTTGATATCTGTGTGGTTTGAGCACCAATTGTTCACTTCTGGATGATTTTATGGTGTCTTGTTGTTGTGGAACATGATCAGGGCCAAGGTTCACATGTTGAGTTCCCCCTGTCATGTTGCTTGGGTTAGTTGGACCTGGTCCATCACCTGTTCCATCTTCCATGGCTGCTTCAATATCACTGCTTCTCATCAGTGCAAGCTCCTCATCTTTTGGTTCCTGTCTCTTAGAAAGAGTGTTAGTTTCATCAAAGACAACATGCACACTCTCTTCCACACACATAGTTCTTTTATTGTACACTTTATAGGCTTTGCGATGAATATCCCAAGAGTACTCCCTCATCACTTCTGGGATCAAATTTACCTAGGGAATCTTTGCCATTATTGTGCACAAAGCATTTGCATCCGAAAGCCCTAAGATGGGATATGTTGGGCTTTCTCCCTTTAAGTAATTCATAAGGAGTCTTCTCTACAGTGGCCAGGTCATACATCTATTTATTATATAGCAAGCAGTGTTTATTGCTTCTTCCCAGAAGCTGTGTGGTAGTTTGCTAGAAAGAAGCATGGTTCTTGCCATATCTTCAAGAGTTCTATTCTTTCTTTCCACAACCCCATTTTGATGTGGGGTTCTAGGGGCAGAAAAGTTGTGATTGATACCATGTTCATCACATAACTCAGCAAACTTTGCATTCTCAAATTCAGTGCCATG
>ML254033.1:64531-144791 GCA_005239495.1 Nicotiana undulata
GGAATAAGGTCCAAGTGAACCTTGAATAATCATCAACTAGCACCATCACATATTTCTTACCACCTCTACTCAGAGTTCTCATTGGACCACACAAATCCAGATGAACCAATTCCAACGTCCTGGTGGTACTGATCATTTTCTTACTTTTGAAGGAGGATCTTACATGATTCCCCCTTGCACATTCCTCACAAACTTTGTCTTCCTTGAACTTAATGTTAGGGAGTCCCCCACTAAGTCCTTAGAGACTAATTTGTTAATCTGATTTAGACTTGCATGTCCAAGTCGTTTGTGCAAAAGGAGGGGATCACTGTCCAAAACACTTAAACAAGTGAGTTCATTTTCAGACAGTGTGGACAAGTCTATGACATAGATATTATTCATTCTCTTTCCCTGCAAAACAATCTTGTCAGTAAGCAAGTTAATCACAAAACATTTTGTGGAAGTGAAAGCAACCAGGTTACCTCTGTCACACAATTGTGACACACTGATCAGGCTATATTTCAAGCCATCTATCAAGTACAAATGTTCGATGGAACGTGTGTCATCCTTACCTACTTTGCCAACCCCTATAATTTCACATTTCTTTCCATTTCCAAAGGAGACATTTCCTTCTTTGAGGTTTTCAAGTGAAAGGAACTGTTCCTTGTTCCCCGTCATATGCTTTGAGCAGCCACTATCCAAAAACCAAATTTGGCTGCTTCCTCTCACTTGTACCTACAAAAGGAAATCAAGGGTTAGTTTTAAGAACCCAAACTAGTTTGGGTCCATTCTTATGAGAGAATGGATGAATTAAGTTTTTCTGGCCCAATTTGGTAGCCAATTTTTCTTTTTAACAAACTTCTCATTTTTTCGACTGGCCTGCTCTTTTGCAGTACACTCAATTTTGTAGTGGCCAGTCTTACCACAGTGGGTGCAGACTTTATTTTCAGGAAGAGTGAGATACTTGCTTTTGGGATCCCATTTGGGCAATTGACTCCCAAAGCCAAGCCCTCTCTGGTTGCTACTATGATTCTCTTGAAGCCATGTTAAGGCATCAGATGATTTATTCCATTTACAAGTTTGATCTAGTTCATGTTTGACTATGCCAAGTTCTTCTTTAAGAGTTCTTATCTGTTCATCCTTGGCATACATCTTATCTTTAGTTTTCCCATATTTTCTTCTAACAAGATATGAGAATGATCAACAGCCTTTTTACTGGATCCTAGCTTCAGTTTTTAAGTTTTCAGATTTTAGCTCTAGAATCTCAGTTTCAAGTGGATGAACCTGGTTCAACAGGACATTGTTTTTCTTTTCAGATTCACTTACCCTGATTTCCAGGTCATGCATTTTGATTTTAGCATTGCACATTTTTTAGAGAGTTGATCCTTCTCTTTGGATGTTTCTTCAGAATCATCCATAAAATCAAGTAGCAAGTCAGAGAGTTTTTCTTTAGATAGGATTTTTTTTTTAAAGATAGGAGATACTTACCTATGGTTCTTCGTGTGATTCCTCATCAAATTCTACAATTTCCATGAGCGCCTGATCTTCAGTCTCACCATCTTCTGATTCCTCATCTGAACTTTCCCCCCAAGCAGCAACCATAGCTTTTGTTGTGGTTTTCTTGGGTTGGACCAGTTCCTTCTTCCTGTTCCTTCTTTCATATCTCTCCTTTTTCCATTCCAATTCCCACTAAGGGCAGTTTTTTATAAGATGGTCAATTTTTCCACATTTGTAGCATCCCTCGTTGGTTGGCCTTTCTGGAGCTTTAACTTTGTTGTAATTTCCTCCTCTAGAGATGCCCTTCTTCCTCATGAGAAAGTTTATTAATTCTTTGGTAATCATGGCCATCTCATCATCCTCCAGATCTGCTCCCTCAGTGATCCTCAGTACTAGACTCATCTCCTTCTTTGGACCATCCATCTTCATTGTTTGCCTTCTGAGTTCATAGGCAGTAAGGTTTCAAATCAGCTCGTCCAATCTGAGAGTTGTCATATTTTTGGATTCCTGGATAGCAGTGATCTTGCTTTCCCAGGAGATTGGCAAAATCCTTGTCAGGATTTTTTCTACCCTATGTTCTTCAAGAATGACTCTTCCAAGAGACTTAAGTTCATTTGTCAAGGTTGTGAACCTTGTGTACATCTCTTGGATTGTCTCACCTTCCTTCGTAGTAAAGTTTTCATACTGAGAGTATAGTAGAGTACCTCTTGATCTTTTTACCTGAGGTGTTCCTTCATGGGCTACTTGCAAGGTATCCCAGATCTCTTTGGCAGTGGTGCAGCTTTGGATTCTGCTATACTCATCTGGACCTAGACCACACCCTAGCCACTTTTTGGCCTTTGCATTCTTCTACCATTTCTTCAGATCCTCAGCAGTGCAGTCAGCCCTAATCTTTGGTACATCTACATCTTCAGCAGTCTTCTTCATGGTAGCTAGAGGACCATCAGTGACTATATCCCAGAGTTCATAGTCTTCTCCGATAAGGTGATCCTTCATCCTGTTCTTCCACCAAGAGTAATACTGGCCATTGAAGAGTGGTGGTCTTGCAATTGATTGACCCTCCCAGTTTCCAGGTGGTGCACTCATTTTGATCTTTTTCAAGGATAACCTGCTCTGATACCAATTGATGTTTTATACTTCAATACCACACAAGAGGGGGGGGTGATTTGTGTGGTGTCTAATTTTTTGAGTGTTGTCTTAGTAGAAGAACCTGGTTCTTCTTGGTGTTCCAACTTCTACTGGTGCGGAATAATAAATGCAGTAAAGTAAAAACACAGAGATTTTTACGTGGAAAACACCCAGCTCAAAAAGGTGAAAAACCACGACCTACTCCTCAGTAGGATTTTCACAAACTCTTCACTACAACTCTGAGCCAAACAACATTTACAAAATAAACTCTTTTGTAAACCTAGGACTAACTCTAATCCCTTTGTAGCAACCTAGCCTCTAGCTATTTGCAAGAATCTTCAAGTTAACTCTAACTTGAACAGTGTGTACCTATTACAATTGCTTATAAGAAAGCTGAAAAGATACAATATTAAATCACCTACTACAACCAACTAGACTAGAGAGATAAACAGATGGAACTGGTTCTTCTAGATGGTCAGTAGCCTTTGTGTCGCACAAGGATTCTGCTTGCAAAATATCTCTAGGAATTTTGCTTTCAATTCCTGTTTCACTTCTGCCTGTGTGCGATCATTCTTCAGTAGGAATACTTCAACATTATATAGCGCAGTAGCTGAGATGTTCTTATTTAAATCTGATGCAACTCTTCCTTGGTGGAAGAGTTTGTATTAAACTCAACTTCCTTCCTTTGTTACTATCCTTGCTGAATTCAAACTCTAACCTCTTATCAATTTTCAACCTTTTAGCTTTAGGAGACAACCTCTTAGTTCCAGATAATTCACATAACATGTTATCTCCTACGCATGGACTCTTCATGTGCCAATGTGTCTGTTTCACTATGATAGCATGATGGACCTGGTTCAACTTGGTAGACATTTGTCAATCTTCAAAACCATGCAGTGACTTGGGTCAACACGCTATGAGAAGCTAGATCTCATAGACGGAAAGAGGATAAACGCGGTATGTCACGGTCAACTCTATCAGAACAGAATGTCCAGAGCCTTCAACAAAGAGTCAAGACGAGAAATTTCACACCAGGGCAGCTGGTGCTGAAAAAGATCTTCCCACATCAAGCTGAAGCAAAAGGGAAATTCTCTCCCAACTGAAAAGGTCTTACATGGTTCACAGAGTAATGACAGGAGGCGCACTCATACTCGCAGAGATGGACGGGGAAATTTGGCCAAAATCAATCAACTCAGACGCAATCAAATGATATTATGTGTAAATCATCTTATGCTTTTCTACATGATGTAAATTGAACTACGCTCGACCTGATTCCCGTTTAAGAGAGGATACGTAGGAAGCCCTGTGGGTTCGGTCACAACTCAATAAAAATTTCATTTTTTCCTCCATAGTCAGAAACTGGGGGAGAATTTTGAAAAGGACCCTCAAAATTCCGAAGCAAGTTCAGCCAACCGCAAGGTATGGAGTAGTCAGAAATGTTATTCAGTTAACTGGGGCAGAATTTTAAGGAGGACCCTCAAAATTCTACGGCAAAAGAAGTCACGATGTCTCTGATCGTGTCGCGGTCACTGGTTCATCTAACCAATTTCTAAACTATATTTTACCATATCTCTGAAAATTACGCATGCATGATTGTTTTGAAAATAAACTCTGCTTTAGCGAATGCTACCCCAATAATTTGAACAGGATCTTCAGACAGAGCAGAGCAAATCAAGCAAGCAGACAAAGGCACGAATCGACCTCCCCTGTAAAACTCACGATTTTTCTTTGAACGCAGGAACAAGGAATATGGACACCTTGGGATCACAGTATTCATAACAACCAAACTCATCTCCAGCTAAGTAATACTCTACTATCATCTATTATCTATTCATTGCATGAGACTAAGCTTTGTCTCCATCCTGCATGAGGCTAATCCCTGCCTCTCATTTGCATAAGGCTAAGCACTGCTTGCATGGGACTAAGCATTGTCCCGAAATTTGCATAAGGCTAAACACTGCCTTCTCCTTGCATGGGACTAAGCATTGTCCCGAACCTTGCACAGGACTAAGCATTGTCCCAAATCTTGCATAAGGCTAAGCATTGCCTTCTCCTTTCATGAGGCTAAGCCCTGCCTCCTTTCTTGCGTAAGGATAAGCTCTGCCTTTTATATGCATGAGACTAAGCATTGTCTCAAATCCTTGCATGAGGCTAAGACTTGCCTCCCTAATTGCATAAGGCTAAGCTCTGCCTTCTATTTGCATGAGACTAAGCATTGTCTCAAATTTTTGGATGGGGCTAAGCCCTTCCTACCACTTGCATAAGGCTATGCTCTGCCTTCAATTTGCATGAGACTAAGCATTGTCTCAAATATTTGCATGAGATTAAGCCTTGTCCTGAATCTTTCATAAGGATAAGCATTGTCTTCTCCCTGCATGGGACTAAGCCCTATCCCGAACATTGCATGAGGCTAATCCCTTCCTCCCACTTGCATAAGGCCAAGCACTGCCTTCTCTTTGCATGGGACTAAGCCTTGTCCCAAATCTCACATGAGGCTAAACAATGCCTTTTCTTTGCATGGGACTAAGCACTGTCCCGAATAACGCACGAGACTAAGTATTGTCTCTCTTGCACTATTCTCTTCTTTCAGGCTAAGCTCTGCCCTCAACTTCATACGAGACTAACCCTTGTCTTGTTACTCCTAGCATCATGTCTTTGCACCCCATGGGCTGAAATATTTCCAACTTGTCTGAAGGCATCATAGTCTGAAGGCACCATCCTCATAGCCGGAAGACACCATTCCATGACATGAGAATCTCTCAAACTTTAATACCATTATTCAAAGGCGTCATGGTTTGGAGGCACCATTTTTCATGGCTCGAGAACATCAATTGATGGCCCGGGACATCATGGTCTAGGGACGTCATCCTCAACCGTCCAAGGACAATTCTCATGGTCCGAAGGGAATTTGCGTCATGTTTAAATTTACGAAAAGATATATGCTCGTAGTACATCTTTTGATTTGAAGGTAACCCGATGAGAAACCGTTATCCCAACATGATCAATCCCTCTCCAATTCCTTCACACTATTTCAAACCTGACCGCTCACCGTAACCATTTCATCTATTCGAAACCTCGTATTTGTTCTTGTGATAACTTCATCGGTATATTTCGCCGGTGAATCCAGAACTACACACAGCCTGGTTCCTGTAAAACCAGGGATATGTAGGCAGCTCAGAAACCAGAGTGTGGCCTATGTCTCTCAAATCACCATACTCGGTCAAAATTGGCCATCATATCTTTACCCGATAACTCTTTCATCCTTCCCAGGTAAAGAGGGCCAGTTGTTGATACCCAATTTTTCCCTATATTATTTTCAAAATGCATATACATCTTCAAAATAATGCATGAGCATCAATTAATATTTTTCCATAATTTCTGCATTTTTTAAGGATTTTTAATTAATTTATCCCAATATTTTTATTATATAAACAATTACTTATTGCATCAAAAATTGTTTTATGATAATTTTATTGCTTGAGTTTATCATTTATATTTATACTAAGCTTTAGTTATTTCATGAATAGCCATATTTACATTTTAGGGTTATAATTGCAATAACTTTACAATAATAGCCCATGTATGCATAATTACCTTATTTCACAAGAAAATGACCTTTTTGTATTTTTTATAATATTAAGTAATCATTTTAAATAATTTTTATGCATCAATAGCATTTTTCATCATGTATTACCTATTTTATAAATTAGTTATCAAATTAATTGGGTATTTAACAAATAGTCATTTTAATTTGGTTTCATTTTCGGACCTCGCCAAAAATACAACCCTAGCCCAATTAAATAACCCTTATCCATAACCCATAATCCAATTTTTAAACCCGCCCAACCCCTCAGATCAAATCCTGGCCGTTGATCTCAGAGATTAACGATCCAGGATGTTATTTCCTTTTTAATTAACCCCTAACACCCTAACCCTAGTCATTTCTTCGACCCCCCCCCCTCCCCTGAATCCCTCTTTCTCTCTTCTCTCTCTCAAACACTCCCTAACCCTAGCCCGTCGTCACCTGACCCCTTCAATCCATGGGGTTCCCTTCGATCTTAGGCCCAACCAGCCTCCTATCTCTATTGGTTGTTCAATTTCTTGTTTGATGGAATCTCATGGAGATTCGAACAGACCTCGTCCAAACCCTTCATTTTCTCGATAAACCTGCTTGTGTTCATCACAATGTTTGTGAGTACTGTTATCTTCATGTTTATGGCTTTAAATCTCTGGTTCTAAACCGGATTTTTCTCACCTCTGTCCATTTTTTAAAAACCATAGTCACTTTCTACTCAAGTTTGTACAGATCTCTATAGATCTGAGATGATTTTGAGTTTATCTAAAAAAAATCTTTAAAAATCTTCTATTTTTCTTATTATTAACCAATTTTAGTTTTCTCTAAAACTAGTGTTTCATCTCTTTACGTTTCTGCAAAACTTTTCTTAAAGAGTTTGAGCGTTTTAACTCTGATTATCTATGTTTGCTCGACTGCATTTCATATCTATGTTCTAATCCCTAGGGTTTCTACTAATTTCACTGTTCGTTCTGATATTTGCCCGTTATTCTTTGGCGCTGTCAATTAAAAGAGATTAACTGATTTTATTTGCCTAATTGGGGTTCAAAATTATATTTTCTGTTGAAATTGGTATTTCTCTGCGACTTTTACTTATTTTTCCTTATTTATGACTCGTAATTGGTACTAGTTCCCTTAATTGGATTACTAGCCTAATTTCTTGGATTTGATTGTTTTAACCAACCCATAAATGATCTCTGATTCATTTGTTTACCTTATTAAACCTCAAACTTGGCTGTTAATTGATTCTCCCTAATTTAAGGTATGTTTCACGGATTCTGTTATATTAATTGATTGGGTTTTTCCCTAATTAACTGGTTAATTTATTTGCATACCTTATTTGTGAACTTTTTGCCTTATTTGTTTTACTCTACTGAAGGCTATATAAACCTCCCCATTTTGATTTTTTAAAAAGACACGAAAACACACGAAGAGATACAGAAAAACACCTACACACACACAAACTCTTACTCACACACTCACAACTGTAGTTCTTTCTGTTACTTTGAATTGTTGCACTGTCTAGCCGGCTGAAAGCCAAGGCTAGACTCTTGGATTTTATTTGCCTTCACCTTCCTGTTTGCTATCTCCTTAACTGGTATGCCTCCATTTCTATTATCATTTTCTATTCTATATTCTATGTAGTTTATCTCAACGTGCTTCTGTTTGCCCCCATGCTTTCCTGTTTATTGCTCTCTTAATTAGCATGCCTAAAATCCTGTTAATCTGCCTTGTTCTATATGCTAGTATGGTTAGTTTACCTTAGCATGTTTCTGTTTGATCCATGATACTTGTTTATTTGTTTCTGAAACTAGCATCCTTTAGTTTCTACTACCCTATTCTGCCCTATGTGTTCATCCGGTCGTTTATTCCAAATTTTAACATGTCTTCTGTTTGGTACATGATACCACCTAGTGATAATTAATGAACCAAATCAACTGCGACAATGCGAAAACTTTGTATTGATTCAGTTACTTGTTCTTTGTTTAGAACTTATTTAAGGATTATGAATGTAAGAGGTCAGTTCTGTTTATAGTTTAAATGTTCTTGTTGCGATGGTTCAATTACTCGTGTCTATGTATGAACCAATTTGCTAAAATATGGTTTCTTTTCTATTTGTTGTCATGTGCTTTAAACTTATCTGCTTCTAAAAAATCCAAATTGTTTTCCTAAAACTATCCTCGACCCTTGTATACTATTTCAAACTCTTACTCTTAGCTATCTAGGGTCCTGCCACCCCTAGTGTGAGAACCGCCTAGGGTCCATGAGACTCCTCCGAACTCTGACACATTGGGATGGCCTTCCAAACTTGTTTACAAAACTATCTTTCAAAGGTTCTGGTGTGAGTATTGCCCAGGGTTCCTGAGGCCCTTGGGAACTTTGACACACCAGAATCCCAATTGTGTTATGGAATGGACTACTGGTGTACTCCAGATTTGCTTGAAGGCCTAGTTCCAGGTTGACATTGGGCCTGCCAAGGCTCCCTATAGTATAATGGTTCTTCATTGTGTAATTTATTCATAATGGTCTGTAATAATGTAATAATCCTTGTAAAAATAGATATGGGGTTATTAGTAAAAGCTGGGATGGGATTTTTATATATCTCTGTTGGGTTCGGGTAGAAACCATGCCTATAGGTTGTTGTGGTGATTCTCTATATGCATTCCATTAGAAACCATGCCTATATGACCTATCTCATTATTTGTAATCTTGAATTTTTACACTTTGCATCCTAGAAATCCTGCTTCTAGGTCGTTTATCAATTCTGCATCAAAAACCATATTTTCAAATCTCCATGTGTGCATTAGAGATCATGTCTCTAGGATATTCTTTACTGAACTTGCTTGGCAACTGGTTAACGTCTTTACCCGCTTAGATATCATTCCTATAGGAAATACTCATAAAATCAGTCTTGATACTTAGACATCATGCCTATAGGAAATAAGTGTAAAAATCAGTTTCTGCATTTAGATACCATGTCTATAGGATTCTTCCCGGTTATCACTTAGGCAAGCCTGTAGGATAATTAAGGATTCTGAGTTTAAAATTGTGATTTCTTGCTGTTTAAAACGTGCCAGATTCAGAGTAAGTAACAAAAACAGTAGGTAAACTGATAGGTACTCCCTGCCTCGCTTAATAAAACTGTTATATATTCTGTTTATGCTCATCTAGATATCATTCCTATAGGATCCTTAATCATTAAAAATTGCTTGTTTGAATAGCATGCATCTGTTTGTCTATTTGTGGAGGTTAACATGAGCCCCTTAATTTCTCCTTATGTGACAGTCCTACTTGACTTTTGTCTGTCGCTTAGTTTTCTCATTTTAAGCAACATAGGTGAGTCTAGAACCACCTTAAATAGAGGTCCTAAACACCTTCAGAGCCATAGGTAAGAGGCGGGTAGTGCACGCATAAGGTACGTACCAGATGCTATTAGAACGCTAAGGTAATGATTGAAAAGGGGAGGGTAATTGGGTAGTAAAGGAGATGATGACATGTGCGCTAATGCTACGCGTAACACCTCAATTTGGGGAAGGTTACCAAGTATTGCATGGAAGTGATCCTATAGGCTAAAAAACCTAGGACCCCTTTAATTCTTGTTTTAAAGTAATATATATTTGTTTTGAATTTTTATATCTTTAAAATACTAATTCTCTTAAATTGAATTTGGTCGGGACCCACCGTTGTGGACCTCGAGAGGTTCCTAACACCTTCCCCTCAAGGTAATTTCGAGCCCTTACCCAATCTCTGGTGATGTAAAACGGTTTATGAGTTATTTTCTTTAGGTGACCTAACGCACCTTAATCTGTTTGGTGGAGACTCTTCAAATCCCATACCCAGTCCCAAACGGAAGGGAGTTGTCCCAAAAATATCGAAACCCGAACTCCGCGAGGAAAAAAAGGGCGCGACAGGCGCAGAGGCGCGACTATTGCAGGGACTTAGGTGAGTTGCATTCCATTTTACGAGTCTACAGCACAAAGAGTCTCCATCAGACTTGCTTAGATTCTCCTGTCTAATTTGTATTTAATACAGATATTGTGTTTTATCATATTTCCTAGTTAATGCTCATCCACTTGTGACACCGGATTTTGGGGGTTCCTACTGGACGTTTAGTATGGTAGTTCACGTAGTTATCATTGTTTCACCCTATAAAATTCTATTTCATACTAATTTATTAATAGAAATTATGATTTCAAAGGAATGGGTTGTTGTTGTTGTTGATATCAAATGAATAAAAATGAGTAATTAAGTGGATCAATCATCGTTAGGTTGCCTGACTACGGCGTTAGGCGCCATCACGACCTATTGTGGCTTTTGGGTCGTGACAGAAATGACGAAGACTTTAAAAACCATTCCCCAAAAGGAAAATCCTTCTACCTCGCGTCCAGCTACCGAGGAGACCGTTTCGCGTACTACTGTTGAGAAACCAGTACCGGAACCTCCTATGAAAATGTTCATCCCCTGGTGGTGCCCGGTCAATGCTGATTTTAAGTTTTAAAAGACATCTTCCATAAAAGGTCCTTGCGAGGAGGTCTCGAGGTTTAACTGCTCGATCACCGAGGATGTTCTCTCTACTATAAAAAAGGATTGCAATTGGGACGACAAGCATGTAATGATTCCCGAACCCGACTAAGATATCACCACCCACGTCGAGAGATATTTAAGTGTTTACACTTATCCCTTTACACTTGGCACCTTGGATCCGGTCATTATCGATTTCTGCAAGAGATACGATGTATGCCTCGGTCAAATTCACCCTTCATTCTAAAGGATCGTGATCCTTATCCATTTCTTTGTGATAAAGATCGAAGGATTCCCCTTCACCATCGACCGCCTTATGCGTTTATACAATCCCGGACTCTACCAGAGGGACTGATCAAGCTCGCGCATCAGGCCTGTAAAGCCCTGTTCGTATTAATAAAGATCGAGATCGAGGCTGGCTAGGCCGTTTTGTCCGAGTGAGAACTTCAGACTTTCTCTCAGCTGAGCATATTCCATTTCCTGAGAAGTGGAATATTTCATGTAAGTATAATTTTGCTTACAAAATTTAATTAATCTCTTTTTTTCTTCCTTCTTATCGGTGTTATGTGGTGGTGCGGCTATCGCTCGGGTCCCGAATACAATTCCTAGACTCAAGGAGTGGGTCGAGGTAATTGTACTACAAAGGCCCTATTCCGAGAGTTCATGGCGCGAGCTTTCAAAGGGCCGATGCGAGGCCCATTCCTATGGTGATATCCCTTTCATGAGTAAGTAGTATTTGGGTTCCTTTTTGCATCATTTAATTCTCACTCGTTTTATTCCTTTTTGCAGGTCTATCCAAAGATGTCAAATTGAGGCCTCCATCCGGTGGCGATAACATCCCCACTGAGTTCCCCTTCTCCAAGGCAGGGTGAAAAGAAGAAAAGGAAAAGGGCTCTCAATTCTCCGAGCTCGCAGAAAATGAAACCAAGGTGAAAGTAGGTGCGCAAATCAAAAGAAAGCACGGGCGCTAGAGCGCCATATTTAGATGCACTCTATCGATTGAGGTGTGAATCCGAAGAAGACCAAGAAGAAGAAGCCTTCAAGCTGGTGGCCCGAGTGTGGTCACGACTCAAAGGGAAATGGGCCTCTGAACCAGGGAGAGATGAGGTCGATCTGCCTCAAGTTAGGGAGGCCGACGAGGAGGCCATGGCCGAAGCATCTCGGGATGTGGGCGACGCCCCAAATTAATCACATGGTGTTATCGACATCACCGAGTCGCCTTTTTTTAATGATTCCATGTACAACAAGGCTCAGACGATGAAGAAACGTCCCAACGAGGGGGCCCACTGAGCGGACGACCCCTTCCGCAGATTTTTTTTATGGCGTGGATTCTACCGTCATAAAGGACGTCACCAGGTTGGGTGACTTAAAGGTTCCGAAGAATAGTTCGTCTTTGGGACCAAGGGAGCCTTCTTAAAGCCCAAAACAGGTCAATTGGTTCCCAGCTCCGAGTGTGGATCCCGACCGGAAGCGACCGATCGTTATCTCTGTTCCGAAGGATGCCCAGGTCCTCTCTGCCTCCACAGGGGAAGCCAGCTACCTTCGGTGTTCGGTGACCAAGGAAGATCAAGCTAAGATGAATGAGGTAGATGCGCCCTGCCTGTTCAACAAAGCACAACATGTGGTAAACCGGGTAATTTAAGATACTTCTTGATGATTGTTAATTTGTTCTTAGACTTATAGGTAATCCTAACAATGTTCGTTATGTTTGTAGGCCTCGATGCTTCATCATAAGACCTTTCTCTGATATATGCACGAGCTAAACCAGCTTGAGGCCGAGGTCCGAGGGATCACTTAGAAGAGAGACGATTACAAGTTTCTCGGCAAGTAGCGTGAAGGGGAGGTTAAGCGCCTCCAAGCTAAGTTGGAGGTGGCTCGGAGAAGCATGCCGACTTGGTTGGGCAGGTAAAAATATTTGAGGTTAGTGACGATAATCTAGACTCGGTGACTAACGGTCGGAATCCGCAGGTCCAACAAAAAATTGATCGGATAGACCAACTTCGAGCTAATATGGATGATGTCAAGGCCGAGACCGGCGAATAGAGAGGCAGGATGGAACGCCTGGCCTTGGAAAAGGAGAATGCTCGGGTGAAGCTAGCTTCGACTAAGGCTCAACTCCGAGAAACAAAGGAAAAGGTTAAGGTGCGGGCCAAAAAGGTTGAGGAGCTCTAGTCTCAGCTAAGTGTAGTCGTCTCTGATCGAGGAAATCTTGTCGATGAGGTTGAATCGGCCAAGTCGCTGGTCGTTGTTGTCAAAGATGATGCCAATGAAATGGTGGTCCAATATAAGGCCGATGCCGAGGCGGCCCAGGTCCGAACAAAAGATATCATCAAGCATGCGAAGCGGCAATTCCGAAGATAGGCCTTCAAGGAAATTCACGCTCAATGTTTCGACTTGTCGGTCAAAATTGAGAATGCTAAGGGGCTCAAAACTGAGGCCAAGAGGTTGGCTTATCCCGAGGAATAATCCGAGATTTCGAGCGAATCCAAGGGTTAAAGAGACTTTGAAGACCCTACCGATGAGGCGGGCTCCGGTGAAGACCAGGTCGTTTAAGTGCCTTTACAATTTTTGTATTTTTGTACTTGTGTACTTTTGTATCTTTTGTCAAGGACGTTTTGCCATCGTAAACACTGTATGTATAGATAATATAAGGCTTGTTTTTCCCTTCGAAAATTTCTCTGAGTTTTGTTGTGTAGTTTGCTTTATTATTTATATTTGCAAAGATCGAAAGGCCTTAGCATGAAATAGTTAGGTCATGTTCGGAGGTTCGAACAGGCCTTGCCTTCGACATTATTTTGTTTAAGGCATCGTGGGGTTTGGTATGACTGAAAACTTTTCCTCAAAGTATTTATAATTTTAGATTATAGTTTGTTGAGGATAGCCATATGGACCGGTTAAAAAAAATTTAAGGCCTTGTTTTTTGTTACGGGTCTCGGATGGAAAAAAGAGTGCAACGCGTGCTTTCAGGTATAAAGATGTATTGTTCTTTGATGATTTCCTACAAGTGTTAGTTTGGAATGCAAATAAATAAAAGGAAAGAATCAGGTCATACTTTTGCAGTAGTATCGCTTCAAGTGAGTTATGTTCCAGTTGTTCTGCAGTTGCTCACCGTTCATTGTTCCAAATTTGTACAATCCTTTACCGGTGATCTCAACAATTTGATAAGATCCTTCTCGGTTTGGACCAACTTCCCTTCTTTCGGGTTTCGAGTGCTCAGTGTGACCTTCCTTAACACTAAGTCCCGGCATTGAAGTGTCGAAGGTTGGCCCTTCAAATGTAATATCTCTCGATCCGCTGTTTTTGGGCGGGCAACCGAACAAGGGCGTCTTCGAAACTTTCATCTAATAGCTCCAGGCTCATATTTATGGCCTCATCATTTGATTCCTTGGCTGCATATCAGAACCTGGGGCTTGGTTCTTCGACGTCGAGCAGTATTAGAGCTTTGGAGCCATAAACTAGTGAGAACGGGGTGGCCCCGATACTGGATTTCGAGGTCGTACAGTGTGCCCATAGGACTTCGGGAAGGATTTCCTTCCATATTCCTTTGGCGTCGGTCAACCTTTTTTTGAGGTTTTGGGGTATTATTTTGTTGGTTGATTCTTCCTATCTGTTCCCACTAGGGTGGTAGGCTGTTGATAGGATCCTTTTCTTCTTATGATCTTCGAGCAACTTGCTTACTTTGCTGTCGATGAACTATTTCCCGTTGTCGCATACGATCTCGGCCGGCATTCCGGACCGGTATATCATGTGGTCCCAAATGAAATCGATGACTTCTTTTCTACCTAACCTTTTCGTATGCCTGGGCTTCCACTTATATAGAAAAATAGTTCATCATAAACAATGTAATTAGAGCCTTACTGGGTGCCCATGGAAGGGGTCCAATGATATCCATTCCCTACTGCATGAACAACCATGGTGACAAAATCGAATGTAGCAACTCTTCGAGTTGATGAATCATCGGAGTGTGACTTTGACATTCATCACATTTTCGTAAGAAATCCTTCGTTCCCTTTTCCATATCGATCCACTAGTAGCCAGCTATGATTACTTTTCAAACCAGCGATTTGGCGCCTAAATGGTTTCCACAAGCGCCTAAATGGTTTCCACAAGCGCCTTCATGGATTTTCCTCAAAACGTACTTGGTATCCCCTGTTCCTAGACATATCGAGAGTGGGCCATCGAATGTTCATCTTAACAGGTTTCCATTTTCGGACATGCTAAACTGTGCTGCTTTCGTACGCATGACCCTTGATTCTTTTGGATCCGAGGGTAGTTTTACGGTATTCAGATGTTCTATATATTTCTTTCCCAACCCCTTGTCGAGTTAATATTGGCATGGCATTCTTCCACTACGGATCTCATGAGTTGTACGACTATCCCTGAGTTGAACTCGTCGTCCTCGACTGACGATCCTAAGTTAGCAAGGGCATCGACCTTACTATTTTCATCCTGAGGGACTTGTTGCAAAGTCCACTCTTTAAACCAATGTAATGTTACCTGCATCTTATCCAGGTACCTTTGCATTCGTTCTTCTCTGAAATTGAAAGTCCTATTAACTTTGTTCACTACGAAGAGGGAGTCACACTTAGCTTCAATCACCTCTGCCCCGAGATTTTGGCTAGTTCGAGACCTGCAATCATGGCCTCATATTCGGCCTCGTTGTTAATCAATTTCACAGTCCTAATAGATTGTCTAACTACATTTGTTGGTGGCTCAATATGATGCCATGTCCAGATCCTTTTGCATTCGAGGCGCCATCTATAAAGAGGGTCCAGATCCCCCAAGGCATCCCCGAGTTCTCCAACAACTCTCTTTCGACCTCGGGTATTAGGGCCGGAATAAAGTCGGCCACGAAGTCCGCCAATATTTGAGATTTAATGATGATCTGGGGTTGATATTCAATATCGTACCAGCTGATCTCCACGGTCCATTTGGCCAATCGTCCCGAGAGCTCCGGTTTATGCATTATATTTCATAATGCGTAAGTAGTCACAACACATATAGGATGATATTGAAAATATGGTTTCAGCTTCCTAGAGGCGCTTAGCAAAGCGAGCACCAGTTTTTCTAGGTGAGGGTACCTAGTTTCAGCCTCGCCTAGAGTCATGCTAACATAGTTAACCAAACATTGCATACCTTGCATTTCCTGGACCAGGACTCCACTTACCGCTATCTATGATAGTTCCAAGTATAGGTATAGTTGTTCATCCATATTTGGCGTGTGTAGCAGTGCTCGGCTTGATAAATACCGCTTGAATTACTCCATGGCTCGTTGGCACTCTGGGGTCTATGAGAAGTTATTCTTCTTCTTCAATAGTGAGAAGACTCGGTGGTTCTTATCGGACGACCTCCAGATGAATCGCCCTAGGGCGGCTATGCGTCCGGTTAATCTTTGCACGGCCTTCACGTTGTCCACAATCGTGATATCTTCTATGGCTTTGAACTTGTCATGATTAATCTCGATGCCCCAGCTGGATACCATGAATCCGAGGAATTTACCTGACCCAACTCCAAATGCACATTTCTCCGGTTTCAGCTTCGTATTGTATTTTGTCAATATGCTGAAGGTTTCCCGCAAATGTTTTAAATGGCCCTCTTCTCGCAGGTACTTAACCAACATATTGTAAATGTAAACCTCCATTGATTTTCCTATTTGTTCCTCAAACATCCGGTTTACTAGGCGTTGGTTAGTGGCACCGACGTTTCTTAACCCGAACGACATTACGTTATAGCAGTATGTGACGTATTTAGTGATGAACGAGGTTTTTTCCTGGTCACCTGGGTTCATCCGTATTTTGTTGTACCCTGAGTATGCATCAAGAAAACTGAGGACCTCGTGTCCGGCCGGTTGGGTAAAGGGAACGAGTCCTTGGGACATGCCTTATTTAGATCCTTACACTCTACACACATTCATAATTTATTCCCTTTTTAGGGACTACCACTATGTTTATTAACCAATCCGAGTATTTAAAATCCCGAATGGACCCTATTTTAAGGAGTTTAGACACCTCGTCCTTGATGAAAACATGTTTGACCTCAGACTGGGGCCTCCTCTTCTGCTTGACAAGGTGGAACTTCGGGTCCAGGCTTAGCTTGTGAGTGGTTATCTCCGGCGGGGTCCCTGTCATATCAAGGTGGGACCAAGCCAAACATTTTTCGTTAGCTATAAGAAATTTAATGAAGTTTTTCCTAAGCTCGGGGTTTAACCCCGTGCCCATGTATAACTTCCGATCGGGCAAGTGTTTGATTAGTACGACTTGTTCTAGTTCCCCGACCGTTAAGATGTAGCATCGGAGTCATCGGGGGCTATTGAAGATCTGGGGACCCGTAGTCATTGTCCTCATCTACCCTTCGGTCCTCCGATTTTGTCGAGGCTAGTATCTGTGATTGCTATTTTGCCCCGTCTTTGACCATCTGGTTTGGATCCTCCAATGTTGATATTATGGATGTCGGGATCACTTCATCGACCGTGAAAATTTCCTTGGTGGCTTTTTGTTCCCCATAAACTATTTTGACTCCTCTGGGTGTTGGGAATTTCAGCACCCGGTGCAGTGTCAAGGGCACTGCTCTCATATTGTGAATTGTGTCCTCCTGAACAAAGTGTTGTATCTCATATCCTCCTTGATCACATAGAACTTGGCTTATTCCATAGTTCCACCGATGTTCACTGACAATGTTACCTCCCCTTTAGTGGTCTCGCATGCCATGTTGAACCCGTTCTGGAATCGAAGCGCAGGTACGATCTGGTGTTGTAGGCCAAGTTGTTACACGACCCTTGATCTGATGATTGATAAGTAGGGATTTTGACCTCTTATTTTCCCTCTTTTATTTGTGTTTTAGGTCAAAAATGCGTAAAGGTATTCCCAGAAACTAATGAAATGTGCTTCTTGACAGAAATTGTGCAAAATGAGCCAAAGGAATCAAAATCAACTCATAAAGGAGTCAAAAGTTGAACAATAACCAAAACAGGACAAAGAGGGAAACTTTGCGGACCGCATGATTTTGTATGCGGCCGCAAAAGAAGGTTCAGTGACTTGGCTTTTTGCACATCAAGAAGTGCGGACCGCACTGTGCGGCTGCAAAAGTCATTGTGCGGCCGCATTCAATATTATGCGGTCCGCGATAAAGGAGATTCAGAGATTTGGCATTTTGGAAAAATGAAGGAGTGCGGACCGCACGAAAATTGTGCGGCCGCAGGATGTTAAGTGCGGTCCCACACATAATTGTGCAGCCCGCAAGAATGAAGATTGAAAGAGTTGTTTCATGCTCAAGGTCAAGGAAGTGCGGACCGCATCACTTTTATGCGGCTGCATAATCATGAGTGTGGCCGCACTCAGAATTGTTGGTCCGCAAAAGTCCACCCAAAGCCAGAACTCAAAGTTGAAGAACGCGGACCGCACCACAATTATGCGCCCGCACTCAGAATTGTGCGGCCGCACAATCTCAGCAAGGGCATTTTTGTCAGATATTTTTAGCTTAGTATAAATAGAACTTTTGGTCATTTTTAGGTCAAGTTATGTTTTAGGAGAGTACCTGTGACTATTTTCTTTTACTTCTTTTGGCTACTTTGTACTATATTTTTCCTTAAACACTAAATTTTCTCCCCATAATCTAATATTATGGATTCTCTCTTCAATTCTTCATTAATTTCTTCAATTTTCATGAGTAGCTAAACCCATACCTAGGGTTGTTACCCAACCCTAGTGTGGGTATTTAATGGGTGTTTGATTTAGGGCTTGTTAGTGATTGGATTAGTGATATTTAGCCTAGTTCTTGCTAGAACTCAAGAATTAATGGTTGGAAACATTGATTCATGCCTAAATGACTTAGTCTCTACTTGAGAAAGTGGGACTAAGTCTAGAAAAACTAGGCTAACAAGGAATTGGGATGAACTCAAGAAATTGATAGTCCCAATTAAAGGGTTAAATCTAGAGATAGTAATACCCGACTTGAGCTAATATCACTTGATTTGTATGAATACCCATTTGGACTTGAGAAAGCCAAATTGGGCAAAATCACTCAAACTACTGAGAGGTATAGAGTGAGTACTCGGGTGTGATAGCTATATTACAATCTCAACTAATCAAGCTTGCCCTAGAATTTACAACCCGTTAGATAACCACCTAGGTAGAAGTCACGACCCTAGTCCCTTTAAACATATGAAAAACCCAAAACAAAAATATTGTCCTTAGTTTTATTAATTGCAATCATTAGAGTAAAAATAGAAGTAAAATACCAACCAAAATTTGTGGATATGCAATTAGAGTCAAAACTTTCATCTCACTTAGATATAAACATAATTCTAATTATTAACTCCTTGTGGATTCGATCCCGACCTTAGTTGGGTTATTATTGCATCGACCTCCTCGCTACTCAATAGTAGTGTAGGTTTGGACCCGATCAATTTTTGGCGCCGTTGTCGGGGGTTAGACGGTCTTAGCTATATATCTAAGTATTTGTGTGTTTTGTCTTTCTTTCCTTCGTTGTTACTAATTTTGTTTGTGAATTGCCTTTAGGTAAGAAATGGCACTTGGCAAAGAGCCCCTCGGAAATATACCATTGGGGGAGTAGGTAGATGATGAGAAAGTGGATGAGGTTCATCTCGAACCTCAAGAAAACAGGAGAGGCCGACTGCCTCATGAAAATATCCCAAACCCTACCCCACCTCCACCAAGAGCAGCACACCGGGTGTTGCCCAACGAAGGCTATGCTAGTGCAATAATCCCACCCCAGATTAGGGCGGGCAACTTCCAGATAGACAATGTGATGCTTACACTGCTTGAGCAGCGGGGTTTCTACACCGGAGCTCCACATCAAAATGCCTAAAAGCATATCAAAGGTTTTGTTGATACATGTTGGGGGAGCAAGCAAATGAATGTCTCCGAGGACGCATTGAGGTTAAGGCTATTCCCCTTTTCTCTACGGGGGAAGTCTTTTGATTGGTTAGAGAGATTACCCAACCATTCCATACACACTTGGGATGAGTTGGCCGAAAAGTTCATAGCCAATTTCTTTTCCCCGGGGCATATGTCGACGCTAAGAGATGAGATTCTAGCTTTCAAACAAGAGCCAAATGAACCATTGCATGAGATTTGGGAAAGGTACCGCACCATGGTCAAAGACTTCCCTAACAACGATATGACTGAGGCCATGATCCAACAAACCTTCTATAGGGGGATCAAGACGATGAATCAGTGTGTGGTAAATCATTTCGTCGGGGGTAACTTCATGAAAATGTTGTATTCTGAAGCTTGTGAAATATTGGATGAGATGGAGGATACCTCTTCGGCATGACAAAGTAGAGCCAGTGTTCCTCAAATGTTATTCACCTACACAAGGAGCTACATGATCATGGAAAAGCTATTGCGAAGTTGACAACCACACTGAACCAATTGGCCAAGGCTCAGCTTCAACAAGTTCAAGGGCCAAAACAAGTGAATGTTATGGAAGGAGTAAACATGCTAGTCAACAAGAGAAGGTAATGAGGTCAACAGGTACAAAACCATCTGGATAAATTAGAGCAAAGTAATAGTGAGTACAATTAAGATGATGCATATAATGAGAAAAGTGAAGAGGTTCAATATGTAAACAATTATCAAGGTCAACGGAGCAATGCTCCAAATCAACAACAATGTAGATCACAGGGAAACCAAGATAATTGGAGCAACCAAGGTCAACAAGGAAATTGGAATGGTGGAAACAACAAGCAAGGCAATTGGGGGAACAATAACAATCACAATTGGGGTAATCAAGGCTATTGGGGAAACAACAATAATCAAAATAATTGGGGTAATCAAGGAAATCAAGGCAATTGGGGAGGAAATAATCAAGGAAATTAGGGCAGCAACAATCAAAGTAATTGGAGAGGCAACAATAATCAAGGGGGGTGGAACACTAGCAATCAAAGAAAATCGAGGGTCGGGCTTTCAAACACCCCTGATGTATCAAAAACCAAAAAACCCGCCTCCATATTCGTCGCAAGGTCCTAGTTATTCGAACAATGAGATGGGACGGATTGAAAACATGTGCAAGCAAATGATGGAGAGAAACTCCGACTCCGATTCTCAATTAGCCCCCCACAACACTTCTATCCGCAACTTGGAAGTCCAACTTGGACAAATTTCTCAAGCTTTGAATACTTGCCCTAAGGGGGCACTACCAAGTGATACAGTGGTGAACCCCGAAGGGTGAAAACAATACGGGGCATGCTATGGTCGTGACAACAAGAAGTGGGAGAGGTGGAGTTGTTAGTACCTCAAACCAAAGAAAGAATGTGAATGATGATTTGTTGGTGAAAGATGATGATGAGCCAAGAAATGATGTTCAAACAAATGATGAGGTGAGGATAGACATTGATGAAAATGTGGAGGAGACACAAGATGATGTGAACCTGTCTAGGGAGCATGTAATAGACATACCAGATCCAGTAGTTCCCAAGGACAAGGATCCCTTGCCAAGGCCTCCTCTTCATATCCTCAAAGGCTCTCAAAGAAAAACAATGAGAATCAATTCAATAAATTCATTGATATGATGAAATTTTTTTCCATAAATGTGTCATTGGTTGCAACCTTAGAACAAATGTCGGGATATGCCAAATTCATGACAGACTTGGTAACAAAGAAGAGATCAATGAAATGTGAAACAATCAAAATGACACATCAAGTGAGTGACATTTTGTATTCCATGGATCCAATGTTGGAAGACCTCGATGCTTTTACAATCCAGTGCACTATTGGGAGTACCGATTTTGCCAAAGCTTTATGTGACTTGGGGGAAAGCAATAACTTGATGCCCTATTCTGTGTTCAAGACATTGGGGATTGGGCCATCAAGACCCACATCCATGAGGCTACAAATTGCGGACCGGACAATGAAGAGTCCATTGGGGATAATTGATGATGCGTTAATTCGGGTCGACAAGTTCATGCTTCCCGCATATTTTGTGGTACTCGACTGTGATTGACTATGAGGTTCCAATAATTTTGGGGAGACATTTTCTAGCCACAGGGAAGGCCTTAGTTGATGTGGAAGATGGTGAGCTCACCTTCCGAGTGGGCGATGAAAAAGTTGTGTTCCATGTTTGTAAATCAATGAGGCGGCCTAATAGCAACAAAGTATGTTCGTTCGTGGATCTTGTGACCGAAGTAATTGTTGATGACAAAAGTGTTGTGATTAATGTTGAAGATACATTGGAAGTTATGTTGTTGAATCATGATGAGGATGAGAAGAAAGGCTTTGTAGAATGTGTCAATACTTTGCAAGGAATGGGATTCTATATATATGGGCCGCAGAAAATTCCCTTGGACCTTGAAAACCAGAAGACTCCACCAACAAATCCCTCAATCGAGGAGCCTCCCACATTGGAGTTAAAGCCCTTGACTTCACACCTCAGATATGAGTTTCTAGGCCCTTGTTCCACTTTACCTGTTACTCTTTCCTCGTGATTAACTAACGTGCAGGTAGATTCCACCTTGTCGGTGCTCAAAAGGAGGAAGAAAGCAATAGGTTGGAGGCGTATATTCGTGGTATAAGCCCTGCCTTTTGCATGGACAAAATCATATTGTAGGAGGATGTCAAACTCTCGGTGGAACATCAAAGAAGATTGAATGAGGCCAAGCAAGAGGTAGTCAAGAAAGAGATCATTAAGTAGTTGGATGTTGCGGTTGTCTACCCCATTTGCGATAGTTCGTAGACCTCGCCGGTGCAATGTGTCCAAAAGAAAGGGGTCATGACTATGATTACAAATGACAAAAATGAATTGATCCCCACAAGAATTGTCACAGGGTGGAGAGTGTGCATCGATTATAGGAAGCTTAACAAAGTTACTCGGAAAGACCATTTTTCGCTTTCATTCCTTGATCAGATGTTGGATAGGTTAGCTGGACGTTCATATTATTGATTCTTGGATGGGTATTCCGGATATGACCAGATTCTTATTGCACCATAAGACCAAGAGAAGACCACCTTATTGGAAGTTTTTTTTTCTCATGAGTCCCCGGTTGCTCTGAACTCGATTATTTCTTCTTTCATTTCTCATAGTGTTACGTTCGGACCACAACTTCTTCGGTCTCCATTATACGGCTAATAACGATCCCTATTTGATCTCAGTTCACGATCGATGTCTCTCTTGACTTTATCGATGGTTCTGACGAGATACATGGACCCGGAAGGGGCCCCAAGCTGATCATATTCGACCCTAATTTTCGATTGATATCAGTTATGTACATCGGCCCAAGTGACAACCAGATATTCCACCAAGTTCTGTTTCAACTGCTGTGTAGCCAGTGAGCTATGGATATTGAGTCCTTGGGTCAAAGGATGAACGATCCAATCATCAGTGACCGATGGAAGATCCATCTGTTCCATTTGAAATGGGACACGAACTCTCTAACATCTCATTATCCTTCTATTTTACTTTGAAAAGGTCCGACTTATTGGCCTCAACCTTGATGGCCCCGGCGTGTGCTTTCACGAAAGAATCTGCTAGCATAGCAAATGAGCCAATAGAATTAGGAGGTAAATTGTGATATCATATCATAGCTCCTTTTGACAGGGTCTCTCTAAACTTCTTCAACAAGACAGACTCAATCTCATCATCCTCCAAGTCGTTCCCTTTTATGGCACATGTGTAAGAGGTTACATGCTTATTTGGTCGGTCGTTCTGTTATACTTAGGAATCTTGGGCATGTGAAATTTCTTAGGGATCGTCTTCGGAGCCGCGCTCAGAGGAAAAGATTTTTGCACGAACTTCTTGGAATCTAGGACTTTCAATATCGGCGGTGCTCCTGGGATTTGGTCTACCCCAAAATTGTAGGTTTCCACCTTTTTGTCATTAGCTTAGATTTTTTTCTCCCTTGATTCTATCCATTTTTTCAGTTCCTCGAGCATTTTTATGATCTCGGGGTTAGTCCTCGATTCATTTTCATTTGACCGCTCTGTGACCGGTTCATCCCTTGGGGTAACTTCCCGGGGTGGATCGGGTTCAACTCTGCTCGGTGTGCGGCTTTGGCTCTGTAACTGAGCTATCGCTGCCTGTTGAGCCTGCAACACATCGCATCGGAGCGGGGTGGATTAAGTGGAGGCTCGCTTCCGGTGTTCTATGTGATAAGAAGGTGCCGTTAGGACTTAAGGGTAAGTTTTATCGAGTGGTAGTTCGACCCGCTATGTTTTATAGGGCTGAGTATTGGCCAGTCAAGAACTCCCACGTGCAGAAGATGAGAGTAGCAGAGATGAGGATGTTGAGATGGATGTGTGGGTGTACCAGACGAGATAGAATTAAGAATGAAGTTATCCGGGACAGAGTGGGAGTAGACTCCGTGGAGGACAAGCTGCGGGAGTCGCGACTGAGATGGTTTGGACATGTTAGGAGAAGAAGCATTGATGCCCCTGTCAGGAGGTGTAAGAGGTTGGCCATGGAGAGTTTGAGAAGGGGTCGAGGTAGGCCTAAGAAGTACTGGGGAGAAGTGATTAGGCAGGACATAGCACTGCTTCAGCTCACTGAGGACATGACACTTGATAGGAGGGTGTGGAGGTCAAGGATTAAGGTAGAGGGTTGGTAGGTAGTTTATAGTGCTCAATGATAGGCTTAGTAGCATGCATTTCCCTTCATATTCTTTGATTTTTATTATGGTATTTGGTTATGTTCGCCTCAGGTATTGTATTCCGTGTTGCTATTATTGGACACTGTTTATCTTCTTTCTTTTTTCTTCCTTGCTTCCTTCTTCTTCTTACCCTTTCTGAGCCGAGGGTCTATTGAAAACAGCCTCTCTACCTGCATTAGGTAGGGGTAAGGTCTGCGTACAGACTATCCTCCCCAGACCCCACATGTTGGGATCAAACTGGTTTGTTGTTGTTGTTGTAAATTTGGACATCTTTTCTGAAATATTTTTGTACGTGAATTTAATGTTCTCCTTCATCAATTTAGAAATTATAAATGTCTGAATAAACAGTTTAAGTAATTGTTTGGTCTAGTGTTGTTAAAGTTAATTGGAATATACTAGAATCCTATGGATATAATTATTAATATATCATGTTTTATTTAGCTTCCTTTTATTTATTTTATTTTTCTAACCCGCTCGTAGCATGTTTAGGTCGGCCACCCTTGGGTAGGCAAACCTTAGGAATTTAAAATATTCAATTGAATGCTCGTAGAAATGCTTTAAGGTGCGATTTAAATTATTGTGTACACATTCGCGTGACATAATTATTATTTTCAAAAATTAAATCGAAATATGCGTTCGCGCAACTTCGGTCAAACAATCTTATTAATAAAGTGTGATAAATTGTGTACACATACGCGTGACATGATGTAAGCGCCGATTTACAAATAAATTCAAGGTACGCATTCGCGCGACTTTGACTAAACTTTTTCTTAAATAAACTTAGTGTCATGAATTGTGTACATGTACGCATGACATGATTTTTGATGCACCAAAACTAAACGAGTATACGTACGCGTAACTCGTCTTTAGATAATTCTTTAAATATCAATAGTCAAGTAATATAAAAAGCGGTAAAAAGTAAAAGACGCATAGGTCCTAAAAATGAGTAATTAGATAATTTAATCCAAGTATGAATCACTAAGTGACCGTGCTAGAACCACGGAATTCGGGAGTTCCTAACACCTTCTCCCGGATTAACAGAATTCCTTACTCGGTCTTCTGGTTCGCAGACTTTTAACGGAGTCAAATTTCCTCGATTTGGGATTTAAAATAAACTGGTGACTTGGGACACCATAAATATTCCAAGTGGCGACTCTGAAATTAAATAAATAATCCCAATTCGATTATGTCACTTAAATTGGAAAAACTCCCTTATCCACCCTACCGGGAAAAAAGAGGTGTGACAGTGACAACCTTCTTAAGGGATTGAGTCCGTTTCTTTTATGTTTTGGTTAATATAGTAGTAATGAATAAAAGTGTCTCAAGCAGGCTTCACTTGGTACTAACACATTTACCTCCGACATTATGGTTAGAAACAAAGTTGTTGGCATAAAATAGCTCTAGTTGTGACATTTAGACTCTTGTGTTGACTTAAACAATCATCGAGTGGTTCAATCGAGCCATTTTTTATTTTCAATCTGAGCTACGATTGTTGTGGGCCCTCGACTCTATTCTCTTTAACAATCCAGCAGCTTGAGAGGTGAGGTATTGAATTGCAAGTCGTTCTCGTGCCAATAAGTCTAGAACTTTCCCCGAATGTTTGTCTAGGCAAAAATCTAAGTGTAGCTCGACTTGAGAAATGATTGTAGGCCCTCCTTGGTCCAATTTGAAACTTGAAAACTTCCATAGCCTATCAATGTGATATCCCTAGTCAACCCCTTTGAGCCGAAGCCCTTTTTCTTTCAATAACCATGTTACAAGCCTTTATCTGTTTTGTAATGACCCTCTCTTGGCACTCGATTTTTCCTTAGCAATATTGATACACAATTGGCAAAAGAATAAGTTTGGGGGAGAGACGAAGAGTTTCAAAATGATAAAAGGTACAAAGAAGAAAAAGAAGAAAAGGGAAGGCAAGGAAAAGAAAGAAAGGCCAAAAAGAAAAATGTCAAAAAGGAAAGTGAATAAGGTATAAAGTTGAAGGGATTCAAAGAAAACAATGATGAAAGGCAGGGAGTAAACAGCAAAGGAGAAAAATGATTGTCATGATCAATAAAGAGTGACATTACGTCTCTAGTTCCTCCAAGGAATAAGAAAATGACTCAAAGATTAAAGAAAGTATGAGCCGAAAAGAGAAGATGGAATGCTTAAGGAAAGATGAAAACATCATATTCCGACAAGTCCTACCTTGATCCAAAAAGCCTTCATTACATTCCCGAAAAAGCCCTATATGATTTCAAGTTGAGTGAGCTTACATTAGTGGTGATTTACATAAGGGGCAAGCTTATAGTACTTAGAGTCGGACTTATGACATTCTTTTGAGAGAGATGAGCGATCTTCTTCACAATCCTTGATTCGAGTGTTACATTCTAAAGTGAAATTTGCTCATGGAGAGTAGAGGAGGAGGAGTTTGTGATCCACAATGACCTACGTGATAGAGCGAGCTTCCTTGATGAATAAAGTCAACTCTTGATGCTCTAGTGTCACATTAGACCTATGGTACTCAAAAGTCAATACATTGTGTTGTTGATAATTCATATGTGTTGAGGGTAATTGTTAGTCCCAATTGATGCATGATTGATTCACCTTAGGCCAGCTGAAATATCCTTTTTGCTAGTGGAGGTGGGAATTAACTTATTTGCTTGAGGACAAGCAAAAGCTTAAGTTTGAGGGAGTTGATAAGTAGGGATTTTGACCTATTACTTGCTCTCCTTTACTTGTGTTTTAGGTTAAAAAATGCATAAAGGTATTCCTATAAACTAATGAAATGTGCTTGTTGACAGAAATTGTGCAATATGAGCCAAAGGAATCAAAATCAACTTATAAAGGAGTCAAAATTTGAACAAGAACCAAAGCAGGACAAAGAGGGCAAATGTGCAGACCGTATGATTTTTTATGCCGCCGCAAAAGAAGGTTCAGAGACTTGGCTTTTTGCATATCAAGAAGTGTGGA
Source organism: Nicotiana undulata (assembly GCA_005239495.1). NCBI lineage: Eukaryota > Viridiplantae > Streptophyta > Magnoliopsida > Solanales > Solanaceae > Nicotiana > Nicotiana undulata. The sequence goes on from ML254033.1 coordinate 91,780, forward strand.
CTACACAAATATTGTACGGCCGCATTTGCGATCCGCGATAAAGGAGATTCATAGAGTTGGCATTTTGGCAAAATGAAGGAGTGCGGACCGCACAAAAATTGTGCGATCGCGGGATGTTAAGTGCGGGCGCACACATAATTATGAGGTCCGCAAGAATGAAGATTCAAAGAGTTATTTTAAGCTAAAGTCAAGGAAGTGCAGACCATATCACCTTTATGCGGCCGCACTTAGAATTGTTGGTCCGCAAAAGTCCAGCCAAATCCAGAACTCAAAGTTGAAGAATGCGTACCGCACCACAATTATGCGGCCGCACTCAGAATTGTGCGGCCGCACAATCTCCGCAAGGGCATTTTTATTAGATATTTTCAACTTAGTATAAATATAACTTTTTGTCATTTTTAGGTCAAGTTATGTTTTAGGAGAGCACCTGTGACGATTTTCTTTTACTGCTTTGGCTACTTTGTACTAGATTTGTCCTTAAACACTAGCTTTTCTTCCCATAATCTAACATTATGGATTCTATCTAAAATTCTTCTTCAATTTCTTCAATTTTCATGAGTAGCTAAACCTATAGCTAGGGTTGTGACCCAACCCTAGTGTGGGTATTTAATGGGTGTTTGATTTAGGACCCTTTAGTGAGTGGGTTAGTGATATTTAACCTAATTCTTGCTAGAACTCAAGAATTAATGGTTGCAAACACTAATTCATGCCTAAATGACTTAGTCTCTACTTGAGAAAGTGGGACTAAGTCTAGGAAAACTAGGCTAACAAGGAATTGGGGTGAACTCAAGAAATTGATTGTCCCAGTTAAAGGGTTAAACCTAGAGATAGTAATACCCGACTTGAGATAATATCACTTGATTTGTATGAATACCCATTTGGACTTGAGAAAGCCAAATTGGGCAAAATCACTCAAACTACCGAGAGCTATAGAGTGAGTACCCGGGTGTGATAGCTATATTACAATCCCAACTAATCAAGTTTTCCCTAGGATTTACAACCCGTTATATAACCACCTAGGTAGAAGTCACGACCCTAGTCCCTTTAATCATTTGAAAAACCTAAAACAAAAATTTTGTCCTTAGTTTTATTAATTGCAATCATTAGAGTAAAAATATAAGTAGAATACCAACCAAATTTGTGGAAGTGCAATTAGAGTCAATACTTTCATCTCACTTAAATATAAACCTAATTCCAATTATTAACTCCCTGTGGATTCGATCCCGACCTTAGTTGGGTTATTATTGCATCGACCTCCTCGCTACTCAATAGTAGTGTGGGTTTGGACCCGATCAATGATGTTGGCTGAGCTACCTAGATCAATTAACATACGCTTAATTTGATATTCATTTACAAGTACCGATATCACCAATGTGTCGTTGTGGTGCTGCACGACCCCCTCGCCGGTACGTAATCTCGAGTCCGTTTTTCTCTTGTGATAGATACTTTGGTGCGCTTCAGCATCGGCCCTTGCGGAATGTTGACCCCACCGATAATCATGTTAATGACGTTGTGAGGTTCCTCCTACTTGGTATATTTATTAGAACCCATGTTCCTGAAGTGGTTCTTGGCCCGATCACTCAAGAACACTCGGAGATGCCCGTTGTTGAACAGTCGAGCCACATCTTCTCTTAATTGTCGACAGTCTTCTATTCTGTGTCCATGAGTGACGTGATATTTAAACATTAGGTTGGGATCCCTTTGGAATGGATTGGAATGTAAAGGTCTAGGACATTTGGTATCTTTGATGCGTCCGATGGCAGATACAATAGCGGAGGCATTGACGTTGAAGTTGTACTCCGATAATCTCGGCACTTCTTTAGGCCCGACGGGCCTGTCGAAGTTGTTTTTTCTCATGAGTCCCCGGTTGCTCTGAACTCGATTATTTCTTCTTTCATTTCTCATAGAGTTACGTCCGGACCCACAACTTCTTCGGTCTCCATTATACGGTTAATAACGATCCCTATTTGATCTCGGTTCACGATCGATGTCTCTCTTGACTCTATCAATGGTTCTGACGGGATACACGGACCCGGAAGGGGCCCCAAGCTGATCATCTTCGACCCTAATTTTCGATTGATATCATTTATGTACATCGGCCCAAGTGACAGCCAGATATTCCACCAAGTTCTGTTTCAACTGCTGTGTAGCCAGTGAGCTATGGATATTGAGTCCTTGGGTGAAAGGATGAACGACCCAATCATCAGTGACCGATGGAAGGTCCATCCGTTCCATTTGAAATGGGACACAAACTCTATGAGCATCTCATTATCCTTCTATTTTACTTTGAAAAGGTCCGACTTCCTAGCCTCGACCTTGATGGCCCTGGCGTGTGCTTTCATGAAAGAATATGCAAGCATAGCAAATGAGCCAATAGAATTAGGAGGTAAATTGTGATATCATATCATAGCTCCTTTTGACAGGGTCTCTCTAAACTTCTTCAACAAGACAGACTCAATCTCATCATCCTCCAAGTCGTTCCCTTTTATGGCACATGTGTAAGAGGTTACATGCTCATTTGGTCGGTCGTTCTGTTATACTTAGGAATCTTGGGCATGTGAAATTTCTTAGGGATCGGTTTCGGAGCCGCGCTCGGAGGAAAAGATTTTTGCACGAACTTCTTGGAATCCAGGACTTTCAATATCGGCGGTGCTCCTGGGATTTGGTCTACCCCAAAATTGTAGGTTTCCACCTTTTTGTCATTAGCTTAGATTTTTTCTCCCTTGATTCTATCCATTTTTTCAGTTCCTCGAGCATTTTAATGATCTCGGGGTTAGTCCTCGATTCATTTTCATTTGACCGCTCTGTGACCGGTTCATCCCTTGGGGTAAATTCCCGGGGTGGATCGGGTTCAACTCTGCTCGGTGTGCGGCTTTGGCTCTGTAACTGAGCTATCGCCGCCTGTTGAGCCTGCAACATTTCGAAGTTCACCCGTAAATTGATCTTGTCTCCTCCAATGTTTTGTGTATTTTGAGCCACCGATCGGGCTCCACCACAGACGTTATTCTAGGGGTCGGTAGGCAGGTTTGTGTTGATAGCCATATGTGAATTAGTGTTAATCGGGTCCGCGGCTGGAATTCCAATGGGATCAACGGGCGGTATCTCGTCATCGGGGGCTACATTGCTATTTTCACCGTGGTAACCGAACTCATTGTCAACATGTAGGGGTGTTGATCGAGAGTTTGACATTTTGTGTTTTAACCTGAAATTAGAGACACTTCAAACAACAAGTGTAAAGTAGTGTGTGTTATGGAGATTTGTATCAAATAACCACTATTATCCTTAGCCCCACGGTGGGCGCCAAACTGTTTACCCTCAAAATCGGATAACAATTGAATTTGTAAGTGATTTTAAGGAAACGTGGATTGACTTGACACAAAATGATAAATTAAGTTGTAATTAAAATACACAATGCTTGAGTAAATGCAAACCACACGAATCGAATAGTCTCAACCTTGGAAGGTTAATCACCCTCGAGCCTGATGCACTTTGATCGGCGTCGAGATACGGAAGAACAAGGCCTTTAAAGAGAAATAATAATAATGTATTGCTTTGGAGTGCGTGTTACAATGTGTTCAATTTGTCAGACCCCCATTTATATAGTAGAGGAGTCCTACTTTAGGAGGTAAAAATCTCTTGATTTGTTGATTGCCGGTTCCTTGCTGATATGCGCCAAGATTCCCGCCGTAATATCCGGTCGGTCACGGATATTTCGGTCTCTGTTGATTATGCTAACAATGTTTCTTCGAGCTCGTTTGGGCTAGAGACGACTCCGGGCTCACAGACCCAATGTTCTCTAAGGCAGGTGTTCTGATCCCGGGTTCTAGCCCGGTGTGACTTGGGGTCGATATTCAGTCATTATTGCCATGTTCCAAGCATTCCATGTCGTAGGAGAAATCGATCTCGACCGTATACATCTATCACACGTTATATATATATATATATATATATATATATATATATATATATATATATATATATATATATATATATATATATATTCTTTAATTTGTTTTAACTGATAAACGTAGTAGCTTTTGCTGTCAGTTAATATACTGAAAGAACAATACATATTCCTAATTTATCAGCCTAATACAAGAAGTGAAATAAGTGAATCGATCTAGACTGAAAGGGCAAGTTGGTATACTCACCGACGATGCGTAGATTCTGAGAAACACATGACCATATTAAGTCTATCGTACGACAACTTTATCTTCCATTTCTACAAGATCGAGTTTACAAAATTCTATCGCCTTATCAAGCATTTCTATACAGTTCATGAGATCATAAGAGACGAAAAAAATGAAGGAGGAAGAAGGGGTAAAGGATTGTAGGGCATCTACCTCAGTCCTCATGACATGTGATGATGGCAATACAACAAGAAATGAGTTTTAGAAAGATGTTACTTAAATGGATGAAAACCATGAGAAGATACACAATTGAGAACATGGGTTGTGTTTAACACAATCAAATCCACAAAGATAAAGGTGGATTTTCAAACAGTAGTGAAAAAAGATTCCTCTCTATTCAAATTCTTATAGGTGGGTATAATTATCCAATATTTGTGCTGGTGGGAGGTTATAAATATATGATGAATTAGTCGAGATACGCACAAGTTGGTTAGACACCATCATCATCAGAAAATCCCCTTGTCTAAGAAAAACTTATTTCTTAATTTGTAATTGCAAATATATCATATTTGAGGAGGTAGAGATCAAACAATTAAAAGTTTGTTAACAATACAAATTTGTATTATATTAGACAAATCATTCTGTATTCGATTTCACTTCTAATGTTTATTAAGTACCACATTATTTTTTTCATCATAATTCTTTTGAGAACTAGAACATGCTTGAACTTGTTTCAAGGTTGTTACTGACTTGTTTTAAACTAATCATTCAACAACCGTTTCCGCTTCAAGATCTTAATTCGCTAGATTTGAATCTTTAATTCGAAGAATCATATCTTATGAAAGACATAACAAGTCATATACTCTATTGCGCGGACTCTCCAAAATGTAACCGCCCTCGTATCGGATCCTTAAAAAATGCACTATTTTTTGAGGATCTGACACGTATCCGGATACATTTTCGGAGAATCGGAACAACATAACTCTCGTCACAATTCACAACTTATCAAGAAGGTTAAAATAATGCTTTTGTAAGGGCATTTTAGCAAATTATGGAAGAGAATATGTGATTGTAATGCAAAAGTATATAGAGGGAAATTGTAAGACAAAGCAATAGTGGTCCACTCAATAGTTGTAGCCTTTGTTTGTTCTTTTCCTCCGTATTCAAAAACACCCCAATCTCTGAGAAACTGTCTCTCATCAACAAATCTTAGCCTTATATCTTCCTCTGTATACACCTCCCGTGACCACTGTACCTAAGACCCCTCTTTCTCTTTCTTTCTATATTTATACATTAATACATATGCCAAACCCTAAAACCCTTCTGAATTCCTTTATTTAAATACCCTCATTTCCATTCTTAGATATTTCTCTACCAAAATTCCCATTTTTCAAAGTGTTTTCTTGAATTCAGCGCTTCATCTTCTTCCTCAGCTCAATTCTTGGCCAAAGGGAAAATCCAAGCAAATTCTCTCTTTCTTGACTTTTGACTTGATGATAGAGTGGTTTGTTTATCCATTGTCCATTTATTTTGTTTGGTGAGCTGAAAAGTGTTTATAGCTCATTGACTTTTTCTTTTTATGAAAAAAAAAAAAATGCTTTGGAAAGTTTGGTTTATAGTGAAAAAAGAGTGTACTTTTTAAGGTTTAAGGGTCTGTTATTGTACTGTTTTGCTTTATGTCCTTACTAAAACATAGTACTTCCTTGGAAAACTTCACCAAAACCAATACATTCTTGTTCTTTCCCAATTTGCAAGTTCATTTCTGAATTGCAGGCATAAGAATTCACCTGAAATTTGAGAATTAAGTCTGAATTGCTTAATGGGGTTTTCAAGAATTCATCATTGAATTCCAAGATTTCAATTCTTGTATTTCTTCTCTGTTTTTCCCCTGTTTCTCTTTTAGCACAATGTCTACTTGGTTAACTGGTGGTGGAAGGGCAGCTTATAAATTGGATTTAGAGATTATAAAATCTCCATCAAATTCATGGACATCACAATCATCTTCACCTTCTTCAACTCTTTCAGAATCCAGCAATTCTCCTATTGCTATTTCCACTAGAAAACCTCGAACTCCTCGAAAAAGGCCTAACCAAACTTACAATGAAGCTGCAGCCCTTCTATCTACAGCCTATCCTAAAATATTCAACACAAAACACCTCACTAAGCCTTGGAAATTCCCAAAGCCACACTATCCCTTCTTATATGAATCCTCAGACTTAGTTGTGCCTTATAAAATGGTCGAAAATTCGGGGTTTTTAATCCATCCACCATTGCTAGAAAAACCCAATTCCCCAATTGAGCAAAGGTTGGTGAATTCTTGTGACAAACCATGCCAAAGTCCAGGGGAAATTGACTCTAAAGGGAGTAGTTTTTTAGAGGTTTGTGATGAATTTCAAGAAGATTTTGATGAAGAGTCTATTTTGGATGAGGAAATTGAAGAGGGTGTCATTGATAATATTATGGGGAAGCTAAATGTGGAGAATGAATCATTGAATGAGTCCAATTTTAGTTATAGTTTTGGTAGTACATGTTATGGTTTTCCAATAGGACTAGGGTTTGAAAATGGATACCGATATGATTTTGGCATGAGAAGTGGAGTGCGACCATTGAGAAATGTTGATGACGGAGATTGGTGGAGGTATCCTAGTGTAAATGTCATCGACATTACACCGAAATTTAGCAAACCGCCGATACAAAAAAAGAAGAAGAAAGTCGAGAGATACGTGGAGTTGAGGAGCTCGAAACCATCATCAGTAAAGGATAAATCGACTCCAAAGAGGACGAACAAGGATAATTCGAGTCAATCAACCAAAGAAGAGGTTGACGTGCCAAAACCAAATTCCGAGTTGCTCCTAAAATTGAACTACGACAACGTTTTGAACGCGTGGTACGATAAGGAATCGCCCTTCTCCGATGAAATGCCGGGATCGGAGGCTGCCGGAAACGATGTCCAAGTATGTGTTTTTTTCCCTTAATTCCATGAGATATTGAATCTTGGATTCTGTTATTTTAGTTACAAGTACTAGAACTAGATATATAAGCTGCAATCGTACTATTGGACCATGGCACGTGCATCTCACGCTTTTTCTTTCTTCTTTTGTTTTTAATTTTTTCTTTTAGAAAAGTTTTTTTTAAAATTTATTTCTCATCCGGTATCCGGTACCCACATTGGAGCCCGACTAATCTGGTTCGCGCCGAAAAATCCCACATTGAGGTAAAGTATTCCCTAACAAAGGCGAATCCATACCCAGAGGCTCAAACTCGAGGCCTCTGATTAAGGATCAAGAAATACTTACCACTTCACTTTACTGCTTTTTAAACGCTTTTTATTTGACTCTTTTTCCTTTGTTAATATTCAAGTTGGGCTGTTGTTTTCCAGCTACTAAGTGGGACCCTTTTGACACTCTAATTATTTAGTGGGCGTTTGGACATAAGAATTGTAAAAATCCAGAAAACAGTAGTAAAATTTATTTTCAAATAATGATATTTGAAAATTAGATGTGTTTGGACATGAATATAATTTTGGGATATTTTGAAGTTTTGTGAGTGATTTGAGTGAAAATTTTGAAAAACAGCTTTTTAAAAATTTTCAAATTTTCAAAAAATACCAAAATTCATCGTCAAGTGAAATTTAAAAATTTATGGCCAAACATTGATTTCGAAAAAGGTAAAAAAATTTCGAAAAAAAAGTAAAAAAAAATTATGTCCAAACGGGCTCTTAGTATTTCTTTTGTTTGTTTTATCGAATGTCTTCTACTTACATGTTGTCTTTTTTTTTTTTCCTTCAAAATTCTGATTTTTAAATATAAATAATGGTTTAATATTGGATGCAGGCTAGATTGGCACAAATAGACTTATTCTCAGAGAATGGAGGCATGGAGGAGGCCGGTGTGTTACGTTACAAAGAAAAACGACGTACACGTTTGTTGATTAAAAAGAATAATTCCACCAAGTTAAAAAGTCAACACTGATCCATAATGAAGGTACCATTATTATAAAATAATTTATCTACAGACCTGATTAGTATACAAATAATCACACTGTCAATGTTACTTGTTGTGATGGTTGTTTGCTTTATTATTTTATTTTTAAAAAAATTATTTCAAATAGCTATATCCCATTTTATGTCATTACAAGTCTCTTAGTTTCAGCTAATTCACGATATTGATAAAACTTGAGGCCCAGTTGAACTTATACAAGCTTATTTCAATTCATCCTATGAAGTTCTTCAAAATCTTTATATTTCTTTACACACCCCTCATTTATCTTATTCTGTTTAATTTGGAACCTCAAATATATATATATTTATTTATTTTTGCAGGGTATTTTTGTGAAAAGACCAAATTCACCCGAGAATGAGCTAGGATGAACAAGAACAAGTTTTGTTTGATACTAGAGTATGATTTTTCTAGCATTCTTAGGATCTTTTTACCTTTTTGTTTTTGAATATTTGCAGTTTTGAGCTAGGATGTTTTTATTTTATTTTTCTTCATTAATTACATTTGCACCAAGCTATATGATATAATACTTTTTACTACAACATAAGTAAATTGTCACTACTAAAGGTTGTGGATAAATGAATAACAAGTCTCTGCTCTTATTAAAAATCTCAGTTTCGAGCCTTGTGAAAAAAAATGAGTGCTTCCTTCTTTAATGAGCCTCACATACCGTAGGTGGAAAAATCAAAAAGAAAGTAAATTATCAGGTCAACTTGAAGTTCTACCCCATTTGTTTGCTCTTATGATTTATGAGAATTAACACATAAATATGTACCGATCTATACTTACTTTGAAGTTAACAAAGTTCTACAATTTTGAGCTCAAGGGTAACCAAGCTATAGAGTATGAACCTTAAAATAATAATATGTAGACTTGTACCTTCAGTCCCGAATTTTGTTTGTTTGGTTTAGTTTATAGATTTAAAAATTGGAAACAATTGGTTTGGTTTATGTTTATCTTTAAAATTGGATAATAATTAAATTTATAAGTGGTTTTAAGGACACGTGATTTCACCGAATACCAATTGATAAATGCGGTGATTAATAATAGAAATTGACAGTAAAATAAAGCGAACTAGTATTGAAATGCAATTCGACCCTCGAGTTAGACCGCCTTCGAATCAACTGAGAATAAAGCTAAGCAATATGGTATGAACTGATGAACAAGAGAATAAGTGAAGAGAGTATTGTATTGTTATGATAATGCGAGAATTAGATGATGGATTACAAATGATTAGAACCCATGTTAATATAGTAGAAGAATTCTACTTATGGTACAATTCTAATTACAGAAGAAAATCCGATGATTACCTAAATAACCGTTCTTGATTTGATCTATTCCGAGATTTCCACCATGATCCTCAACCAGTCATGGATATCTTGTGTTTCTATTATTATGCCATCTTCGATCCTGCTCGATGTCTATCATGTTCGGTCTCGATCATTACCGATTTATGTAAGCACGTAATTTTTCACCCGTAACATTTTTGAATTAGTTTTAGTGTTTAAAATATTTATTTAACTTAACTTTAGTTTTTATTGAGTTTCAGTCTATTTTTACTTCAAATTACAATTTAAAAAACAGAAGAAAAAAAAATCATTTTTATTGAGGTTGTTAGTATTTTGTAGTAAATTGTTTTAAGTTTATTGTGATTTTGTTCTATCTTTTTTATTTTATTTTTACCTTGATAATTTTTGAAAAATACAATATATATATATATATATATATATATATATATATAGTTTTATTTTAATGTAGATTTATTTTAGTTAAAATCAATTAGCATTTTTATAATATAGGAAAAAAAGGAGAAAAAAATTGGGCAATTTTTCTTGTCTATCATTTGTTTAAGAGGCTCCAAGAGAAGGCCCAACTTCGGAGCCCACTTCTTCCCTAAATCATTAGCTTATCTCCTCTTTGATCCATTAACCCAACTCAACCCATCACCTTTTAATCTCAGCCCTTCATTACCGTTAAATCCAATGAACAACATTAAATCTTTTAACCATATAAAATTCACATCTTCCTTCAAACCCTAACCCTAAGACCTCGTTCTCCTAAACACAGTTGCAATTCCCCCACCCATGCTCTTCTATCTTCAGCCGCAACACACACATACACATAAGGGAACAAAAAAAATACAAAAAAACACAAAAAAAAAAGGCAGAGAGGGAATAGAAATAGTGAGTGACGGAAGGATAGAGAATAAAAGAGATTTGAGGAGAAACTAACCTAACAATTTAAGAACCCTCTGTCGCATCCCCATTTCCCATTTTCTAACTTTTTGTCTTCATATACTATCAAATCATTGCACCACTGAAATACCTCCATTATATCATTTCTTTCTCTTGTCACACGCACACAAAACAGAAAAGAGTAATACGCACACACACACACAAAGCAGCAACGAGAGGGACGAGAGGAAACGCATAAAAAGTCACGTTTTGCAATTTTTGTGATTCTCCTTCTATCGATCCCATCAAAGCATTAATTTCCCATTTTCCGAGCATCAGTCCGAAATGCAAAGAGTTGTTATTGCCGAAGCAAAAATGGTCAGGTCTAACGGAGGTGAAAGTTCAATTTCGAGTCAATCGAGTCAGGGAATTTTCGTTCGAGTTCCCGGTGCCGATTCGAGTGTTCGTCTGCGGTTCGTTGCATATTCGAGTTCAAAGTAGTGAAAAAATTAATTTCCAACTACATTGAGGTCCAGTTCTTCAACTCTTTGCTCAATTTATTTTCTTTTTACTTATTTGGTGTTTGTGGTGAAATATATGTTCGATTCATGTTAAGCATATGTTACTTGGTTAATTCCGCTCATATCAATTGGTTTAGATTTACGTGAACTATTTGTTGTTGAACGAAATCTAACTAAAGGAAAGTTGGTCAAATTAGGACTTAGGCGCAGATTAAGGCTAATGGTCACGGTAGATAAAATGGCATTGGCAAATTTGGGCTTAACATGATTCCATTACATTGTGTTCGTGCTTTAGTTACTTTGACCGCTAGGAGTATGTTTTAGGATGTCAACATTTGGGTAAGCAAATATTAGGATGCTTTATTTATTTTTTATAGGTGAGAGGTCATTCCCTTAAGTTCATATTCAAGGGAATGCCCCGTAGACTTTGTATATATTTTATCCGGGATATGCCCCGTAGTGAATGTAATTGAAGGCCGTGACGGACATCATAGGATTAGTGTAGTATGGACCATTAATATTTTCTTCTTATTTTCTTTTATTTAGGTGGGGACGACCTCGAGCCTCCTGTGTGTTTATCTTGTTTTTGTGTGCTTTTGCCTCAATTAGAATATTCTCTAAATTCAACTAGATCCTGTACGCAACCGTACTAGTTACGGGACTCAGGGAATGCCTAACACCTTTTCCCCGAGTCAAATGAACCCCCTTATCTAGAATCTCTGGTGCAAACTAGTTTAGAGTCAAATATATTTTTAATGAAAAATTGCTTTTTAATGGTGACTTGGCACACCGAGATTATATTCCAAGTGGTGACTCTGAGATAATCCCTTTTAAGCAAATATTTTGTCACTTTCTAATTGAAAAACTCTTTCGAGCTTTACAAATCATTTAATCTCTTTTTAAAGGGGTTAGTGAGGTAAAACTGGGGTGTGACAACTTTGGCAACTCTACTGGGGAATTGCAGGTTCGACCTGGTACTTGATCTTGTTGGCTTTTTAGAATATTCGGTTGAGGATTTTATGTTTTTTATTTGCTTTATCTGATTTTTATTTTGTTTTTATATTGTGTTATTATTTGGTAGTTGTTTATGTGTTTACAATTTTCTCTTTATGTATTTACCACTTTATAACTATCATCATTTGCATAACCATGTGTCTTTTTTCTGCAACAAGTCTTCAGGAGTACGTTTGAGCGTACACGGCCTTTTTGTGACCTATGATGGTGACCACATCTGCTGGCATGTAACCCGTGTCTTTGGAGTGGCGACGTGAGAGCGTGGAGTGGGCGGACAACTAGAGCAGCCCCATCGACCACGTGCCGCCCCGAATTGCCTTGTCTTGTGAACCCCAAACGTAGGTCAGCCTTTAGGTCATGCTTAATTGCATCATGTCACTAAGAACTAGTAGGGCTCGGTCCCAGGCACCGCGTCCCTTGGTAGGAGACCTATCAAAATTATGTCAAAACAAGTCCATGACCCAAAAAGACATTTAATCATCCCTATATGCTACATGTTGCATTCTTTTAGGGTAAATAGGTCATTTGGGCAACCAATGGGGAGAAAAGAGGGTGAAGTACAAAATGAAGCAAGTATGGTTCACTCACATTTTTCTTTCAAAGTTTTCCCAAAAAATCAAAAAAGAGATAAAAAAAAAACTAAAAGATTTTACATTTTCCATTATTTTTCAGAAAAGACAAAAAATATGTTTTCGCCAAATTAATTTTTTAAATTCTCTCCCATATCCAATCTACCCGAACTACGTATACTTGATTCTCGTCTTTCGGGGAGGGATACGTAGGCAGCCCACATAGGTCCGGTCTTCCTAGTGAGTCTTAGGTTCTTGGCTTTGAGGGTCGTAGCCAAATCTTGCATGTCTAGCTACTTTTGGCCACATCGGCCATTCTTGCAAACTGGGGTCATTTTCGCGAAAGTGGTTCAATGAACCACGTCCTAGAATCTTGAGTCCACAAATAGGTGTAATATTACTTTAAGGCCCGTCCTTGTTGAATTTACATCTCTAGCCGCGTTTGGCCACATCGGCTATTTTTGCAAAATGGGTCCCTTTTGCAAAGTAATTTCTAGGGCCATAATTACTGGGAGTTTGAAGTCATCTAAGCCTTAGTGAGGTATTTCCATGTCTTTGAGGTCACCTTTGTTGAGTTTGCACTAATAGTCACCCTTGGCCACGTAAGTCATTTTGCAAAAATAGCCAATCATGCCTTGCATGTGTCTAATATGAGGTGTTGCGGCGTCACATAGTGTCTTGAGTCACTAACTCTATTTAGTCTTCTTCTTCTCGTTCAGGTATGGATCCATGTACCAGAGCTCGAGCATGACAGATACCTCAAGACCATCGCATTTGGGAGCTTGTTTGAAGAGACCTTTTATATTTTGAGTCCGTTTTCATGTTTTGTCTTACTTTCTTGTCTTGTCTAGTAGTTTTGAGTCTTTTTGGTGGTGTAAGAGTTTGTCGATTCCTTTGTCATCGTACTTCCCATTTGTATTTGAAAAATAAAATAGTTATAATTGAAAAACCAAAAATGATTTTTGTTTTTAGTTTATTTTTTTTCCATTACTTTTCTAGAACTACGCTTGGTCTGATTCATGTGGAACATGATACGTAGGCAACCTACATAGAGTTCTATCAAATCATTCTTTAAAAAAAAGGAAGAAAAAAATGAAAAAAAGAGAATGAAGTTGTGGGACGTGGGTAGTGAGAGAAAGAAAATAGTGATAAGTAGAAAGAAAAGAGAGGAAGGAAAATGAGAAAGCCAAGAAGTGCTAGAAAAGAAAGAAAAGAGAAGATTGAAATGAACAAAATTGGGATGATGCCAAATGACCTCGTGACCCTTGAAGTCATTCTAGAACCGTTAATTGTTGCTTGGATCATTGCACGAAAAGTGATATTTCTATCTGATAAATGCCCTAACGCTAACATGTTGGCATTGTTTTGCTCCTCTTTGGTACTTTTACTGTTATCATAAACAAAGGTGGTTAGTTTGTGGAATTCTAGCGAGTCATCCATACAACACAAGGTCAACGAGCAAGGTAGTCATGGCTAGCAAAGACTTGGACACAAGTGTTGTTGATTTGCCTAAGGAGATTGTTGAATCAGAATCTGAGTTGAAAGAAGAGGTCCTAAGGTTGAAAGGACAGATGGACGAAATATACCAAGCCTGGATTAGTGGGCGTCCTCCACCATTATTTCTCATTAACAACACTAAAAGCCTCGTCACCATTCCGCCACTGTCACAAATCCAGATTCCCACTACTGCTAATATCTCCCCACAACCTTTTCACACTCCACCCCCAAAACCACCTCATATCCCGCTCTTTTGAACACTCATGTTTTTGTAGATCCTCCACCAGCTACTCTTCCTCTATTCTCTAGGGATAATATATTCAAAGTCCTCGATGCCAACACTATGCTCCAGAACCAACTTTCAAGGTCTCGGATCCATACTCTTACGCTCCTCATTTTGAGCCTCCCAGTGAAACTGAAAAGCCTGGTAAGATAGTGGAGCAAGATGAGATATCCAGGAAGGTGAAAATCTTAGAGCAGTCTTTAAGAAACATGCAAGGGATAGGGAGCCAGGTGAGTGTGTCTTACAAAGACTTGTGCTTGTTTCCTGACGTCCAACTACCTGCTGGGTTTAAGATGCCAAAGTTTGATTTGTATGACGGGCATGGAGATCCCGTAGCCCATTTGAGAGGCTACTGCATTAAGATGAGAGGCGCCGGTGGGAAGGACAAATTATTGATGTGGTATTTCAGTCAGAGTCTGAAACGGGAAGCTCTGGAGTGGTACACCTGCCAAGACGCTAGCAGGTGGTACACATGGGACGATATGGCTCAAGCCTTTGCCCGGCACTTTCAGTACAATATAGAAATTGTCCCGGATCGCATGTCCCTAACCAAGATGGAAAATAAGCCTAATGAAATCTTTAGGGAATAAGGGCTCAGATAGAGAGAGCAAGTTGCCCGAGTCAATCCCCCGATGGAAGAAGACGAGATGGTTAGGTACTTTCTTAAAGCTCAAGAGCCTACTTACTTTAGGCATTTGATCTCGGCTTTGGGTAAGCCTTTTACTGATGTGGTAAAAATGGGAGAAATGGTAGAAGATGGGTTGAAGTCAAGAAAGATCATGAGCTATTCTTCCTTAAAAGCCACAACACAATAAATTCAGAACGACACAGGAAGTTTGTCGGGTCAGAAGAAAAAAGATGATGTTGCCATGGTTGTCTCAAGATTACGACATGGCTCAAAGGGCCCGCCTCACCAATATACTCAACCTCAACCCCTACCCCAAACTTATCCCCGAGCTCCATATAATACTAGTCAGTATTATCCTCCATATAATGTCTAGTCATTTGTTCAACCACTAGGTCACTCCTTACGGCGAGCACCAGCACCGCAAAATCGTTTGCCTTCACAACATTCTCGAGCACCCAATAACCCTAGAAAATAGGTTCATGGAGGGGAAAACGTGCAAAGAAATAGTTTCACGCCAATCGGGAAATCCTACACAAGCTTGTTTGAAAAGTTAAAACATTCTGGCCTGATTGATCCACTCCTAGGCTATACTCCGGACCCACATGCAAAAGGTTTTGATTCTACTGTACGGTGCATGTACCACTCTAATGTCGAAGGGCATAGAATTGAAGATTGTCGTGCTTTGAAAAGGGCTATAGAAAGAATCATTTAAGAAGATATAGTTGTGGTCCAAGGCAGTAATACCCCAAGTGTAACACATAATCCTCTATAGGTACATGACAATGCACAAATTGTTGGGATGGTTTGCAATGACAACGAATGTGCAGGTTCTTTCAAGTCCTTTAGTGAGTCATTTGCGGCAAGATCTCTTAGGTGGTCAGTCGCTAATTCAACAGTTGGTGCTGAGGAAGGGTTGGTCAAAGGAATAAATGAGCCACTTGGTGAAGACAATGTGATTGAAGTTGGTGAAGACACTGTGATTTTGATGTGCAACTCAGTGGCTAAGATCTCGAGCTTGGTAATTAGAAAGCACCTCATTTCCTCGTTGGGAAGGAGTCTTGGCAGTTTATTTTGACATCTTTTCTGCTATCTGGTTATTTTAGGGTTGTAATCCAGATTTTATCTTGTTTGTTTTGGTGATTCAAACCCTTATATCCTCTTTTGCCTATCTATAGGAGTCTTGTTAGTTGGTTTTGTGTCTCTAAGTCTGTCATTTAGGGTTTTTTCGGGGCTTTAATATAGATTCTATTCTGTTGTTCAAACCCTTCCATCCTTTGGTCAAATGAGATTTAGTTTTTCTCTTATTTGTAGTCTTCGTTTAGTTCTTTTTTGTATATAATTCTCTTCATGCCAGTTCTAGTGACATGACATGCATGCACAGTTTTTATCCAGATCTTGAAAGTCAGTCTAATCATGGAATAATAAAACACAGTTTTGAATATGATAAAAAGGTGCATTTGAGGAAACAAGTAAAGATTCACGCATTCTAAGATAACCTGAAGCTTGAATTGAGTGAAAATGAGGCAGTTAGTCTGGGAAATCAAAAGGTTGATAAGAGCATACAACAAAGAAATGTCTCTCAAGCAGTTTGAGGTAGATCAGTCAGTGTTGAAATGCATTCTTCCACATCAAGATAAGACTAAGTCAAGTCTGCTTCGAACTAGCAAGGGTCATTCATTGGGACAAAGGTATTGCCCATTGGCACTTTTTGTTTGTGTTGATGCCATCAATAGATACTATGTATGATTTCTTTGCTTATCTTAGATTGCATGTCTGTACTTGGCATTTTTAAAGTTTGGTATGGCGAAGGCATTTTATTTTGCTACCCAAACACTTTTATCTTTTGCTACCCCTTTTGAGCCTTAATTTATTTTGTTTTATACCCCTCTTTTGGAATCAGAAGTAGAGTTAGGAACTAGAAAAGAAAAAGAAAAAGAGAAAAATAAGATAAAAAATGAAAGAAATAGAAAAGAAAAAAATAATAAGAAGAAAAAGAAGAAAAGAAAAAGAAAGAAGAAAAGAGTAAAAAGAAGAAACAAAACAAAACAACTCTTAGTCGGAACTACGTTCGACCTGATTCCTTCTAAGGATACGTAGGCAGCCTTACTCTGAGGTTCGGTCCCAACAAAATAAAAATCCAAAATTCCCTAGACTCAATGAAACTGGGGCAGAAGTTTTAGTTTTGCAAATAGATCTGATTTCCAAAGTTGTAAGTTAAAACCCCTTTCATTTTAGTTGCTTTAAGCCTTTATAACACCCTTTCTTTTGAACCATATCCAAAAGCCTACATTACGGTCCAAAGAAAGACCTTACGACCAATCTTTGAGGATGCCAAGTCTAGAGTGTGGTAAAGGCATGATCTTCTTGCATCATGAGTAATACCTTGTTCTCAGCACAAAGAGGCAAAACGAATAAATGAGAGAGTCTTATTGGTGATAACCCTTACGGGCACTATAAGCCGACGGTGAGTTGAGAGATGAACAAATGAGAGAGACTTGTTGGTGAAAACCTTTCGGGGAACTACAAGTCGAATTAGGTTCGTGACTTCACAGAGAAATTGGATCATTGAAAGCCCGGATTTTGAAGTATGAGGACGGGACATGAACTGAAAGTGTGAATGGTTGGACTGATCATGCCACTTAATCCAAAATGCATGTCATGATCAGTGGAGCTGGCCTACAAATCTGGTTAGTTTTTACTTTGTTCTTTCTCCTAAGTAAAAAATTTCTTATTAGATGCCATCTGTTTTGTTTGAGTCCCTTTTGAGTCTATTTTGTTGAAACAAGTGAGAAATACTTCAAAATATGCTACCAGTTTTTTAATCACACAAAGCAGAGTCTGGCAAACACGTCAAAATGGAATTTTGAGGAACATGGCTCTTTCATTCACTTACTCATGAACTCGCAGCTTCGCCAGAAGCGACGAGGGGGGCTGGGGAAGGCCGACGACGCCCGCTCTAAAAAGAAGTAGTTTGTTTCCCAGGGAGGGGTTCATTTGGTAGATTAGTCCTATGGATAGGTCGCCATGTGGTCTCCTTTTGGGATTGCTCGGTTATCAGCATCTTCTCCTTGGCAAAGAGAAATTTTACCATTCGACTTTACCAACGCATTCAATGGATTCCACCATGAACTGGGAGCGGGCGAAGACATGCAACTTCCATTTTCGGGGTACACATTCACGTGCTGAGCAAAGAGGTAGCGCCTTTGTTTTGGGTAAAAAATGTCACGGGTTCAAATCCTGTCATCCCTACCTATTCTTCTCCTTTGGGAAGTAACGAGGGATCCATTTAGACTGAGATAATAAGATGGTTATAAATCCTTTATTTTTTCAACCTAATCTCTCTTTTGACTTCGGAAAAAAACTTTCTTTATCAATATATTGTTTCTTCTTATGTCTGAGTTAAACGTGGAGATGGAAGTCTTATTTCCTTTATCGACGGTGAAGTAAGACCAAGGTGTTTTTACATGTTGATAATCATTCTTATTCCCTTTCTCCGAGTTGAGGACATTCATTGGCTACGGTGCCAGTTAAACAATCGAACATCAGGCAGCCACTTCACTAACAACTAGAATGATAGAAGAATGCTTTTTCAAGAGAGAGGTTTAAGGCGCATTAATCACGCCTTGAAGGAGGGAAGTAGTGGAGTAGGAGAGGTAAAGATGGATGGGAATAGATAAGTAAGAGAGAAGACGACACGACTTTTTCCATTATTCCAAATAATAAAATAATATAAAGAAATAAGTTCTACCCTTTCCTCTAGGTATAAGGAATCCTAGAGGCAATGGTCCAACTCTTCCTGCAATTGTTCCCCAGCAGAAGCAGAGAAAGCAAATTGTTGATACTTGTTTGATTCTAAATATCTGGTCTGGGGGGTTTTCTAAAAAATTATAAATATCCTTGCATTGCATATTTAGGCTTCAAGGAAGACATGGGAGAATATTGTGCGCACTAAGTTGGTGATAATAGATGTTCATTGGGATTAATGTAAAATGCAAGGATCTGGTGAATGTTAGAATACGAGTGCAACGCATCGGGTATAAGGTATTGGACATGAACGAAGCAGGGATATTTCTTGTGATAAGGGTTGTCGGGAAAAATGGTTGGCCGATATCAAGAACTGTCTTCCAAGTTGAAGTCCAAGTTGATCATGACAAGTGCAAGAGAAATCTTCCTCGTAGTCAAGGCCACAAACTAACCACCATGTTTTAAACTCACAAGTTTTCTCTATCTGAAATAGGGATGAAGTCTATGTTCATATCAAAGCTTAGAAGCTTGAATTTTTCAGGTGTAATGCCCCCAATATTTCTTACGCAAAGGCTAATGATAAGATCACACCTCCTAGGCATTTTCCCTAGTTGCCTTAAGTTCAGGAATCCCTCCCGGAGAATAAGGTCATTTTTTTAATTTTTAAGTTGTTAATATTTAGCTTTCTTTAAGTTCAGGGGTCCCGCCTGGAGAATAGGGTCAGTTTTCAATTTTGTTAAGTTGGTAATCATTAGTTTTCCTTGAGTTCAGGAGTCCTGCCCGGAGAATAGGGTCAGTTTTCAATTTTGTTAAATTGGATAATCATTAGTTTTCCTCGAGTTCAGGGGTCCCGCCTGGAGAATAGGGTCAGTTTTAATTTAGTCAAGCTTAGTTTATAGTTTTCCTCAAGCTCAGTCTCACATCTAGGAGACACATTTCCTAGTCTTATTCTTTCTTGTTATACATTTTAGGAGACGCACTTCCTAAATTGAGATTTCACCCCTAGGAGACGCACTTCCTAGTTTGGGTCATTTAAGTTCATCCCTAGGAGACGCACTTCCTAGTTGAGTCATTGAAATTTCACCCCTAGGAGATGCACTTCCTAGTCTGGGTATTTCAGGTTATACTGTTTAGGAGGCGCACTTCCTAAATTGAGATTTTACCTCTAGGAGACGCACTTCCTAGTCTAGGTCTTTCGAGTTATGTTTTTGTTTTAGGAGACACACTTCCTAAATTGAGATTTTACCCCTAGGAGACGCACTTCCTAGTTTGGGTCATTTAAGTTCATCCCTAGGAGATGCACTTCCTAGTTTGAGTCATTGAAGTTTCGCCCCTAGGAGACGCACTTCCTAGTCTGGATTTTTCAGGATATACTTTTAGGAGATGCACTTCCTAAATTGAGATTTCACCCTAGGAGGCGCACTTCCTAGTTTGGGTCATTTAAGTTCAGCTCGTAGGAGACGCACTTCCTAGTTTGGTTCATTCAAATTTTACCCCTAGGAGACGCACTTCCTAGTTTGGTTCATTCAAGTTTCACCCGTAGGAGGCACACTTCCTAATCTGGGTCTTTCAGGTTATTCTTTTAGGAGATGCACTTCCCAGTTTGGGTATTTTGAGTTCATCCATAGGAGACACACTTCCTAGTATGGGACATTCAAGTTTTCTCTTAGCAGATGCATTTGCTAGTCAAATTTTCTTGGTTTTACTCACAGAAGACGCACATCCTAGTCGAGTATTTAGTTTAGTTCTCATCATTGCATCAATAGCATAGGTGATTTACAGTTTTGCTAATAACTCACAAATCCTCCTAGTGCAAGCTGGGGTAGAAAATTTTGTTTCTTTTGTTGTTTTGATTGCAGGCACCCACCTGGAGAACGAGAGTCAATATTTCAGAAATCGATTTAAAGTTCAAATCAGAGAAGTGCTAGGAGCCCTCCTGAAGAACGGGGTCAATGTTCAGTTTTCAAATTCAAGTTAGAGAAGCATCAGGAGATCGCCTGAAGAACATGGTCAACTTTCAATTTACAAGTTCAAGTCAGAGAGGCATCAGGAGCCCTTTTGGAAAACAGGGTCAACTTTCAACTTTCATGTTCAAGAAGCATCAGGAGCTCGCCTGAAGAACAGGGTCAACATTCAATTTTCATGTTCAAGTTAGAGAAGCATCAGGAGCCCGCCTAAAGAATAGGTTCAACTTCAGTTTTGAAACTCAAGTCAGAGGCAACAAGATCCCTCATAAAGAATAGGGTTAACCTCCAATTTGTTTTCCAAGTCAAATCAGAAGTAGCACGAGCCGCCTGAAGGACAAGGTTTGTGAGCTCAAGTCTACTCCAAGTTCAAGTTTATTTTTAGTGCAAGAAGCAGGATGCCCGCCTGAAGAACAGGGTCAACTTCCAGTTTTCTTCAAATCAAGTTAGCAGGATGCACACCTGAAGAATATGGTGAATTTTCATTTTCATGTTCAAAGATCAAGTGGAGATTCAAGAAAGATTCGAGACAAGAAGTAAATAGGATCTTGTATTTTTCTTTTATTTTTGCTTTAATTTTCCTTTTATTTTTTATGTAATGGCCGGAACCGCGAACCAGAACTTGGACGACACCTCAATTGGCTCTCCACCTCGGTATACTCCATCGCTCTTCTCACTTCTGAACTACACGTGGCCTGATTCCTTTATAGCCAAGGATATGTAGGCAACTCAGATACCAGGGTTCGGTCGCAATCTTTTGTCCAACTTCGTTTCATTTTGAATAAGTGTCAGGTTAAAAATCAATTACGTCGCTTACTTGATTCTTTGCTCAAAAAAGACTTTGTGTTTTCAAGCAAAGAGGGGCAGCTGTAAGCATGTAATTTTTGACCCGTCGCGTTTTTGAATTAGTTTTAGTGTTTAAAATATTTATTTAACTTAACTTTAGTTTTTATGGAGTTTCAGTCTATTTTTACTTCAAATTACAATTTAAAAACAGAATTTTATTTTTATTTTTATTGAGGTTGTTAGTATTTTGTAGTAAATCATTTAAAGTTTATTGTGATTTAGTTCTATCTTTATATATATATATATATATATATATATATATATATATATATATATATATATATATATATATATAATTATTTTAGTTTAAATCAATTTGCATTTTTATAATTTTGGTAAAAAAGGAGAAAACAATTGGGCAATTTTTCTTGTCTATCTTTTGTTTGAGAGGCTCTAAGAGAAGTCCCAAATTCGGAGCCCACTTCTTCCCTAACCCAGTAGCCCATCTCCTCTTTGACCCATTAACCCAGTCCAACCCATCACCTTTTAATCTCAGCCCTTCATTAGCATTAAATCTAATGGACAACATTAAATCCCTTAACCATATAAAACCCACATCTTCCTTGAAACCCTAACCCTAAGACCTCATTCTCCTGAACACAGCTGCAATTCCCCCACCCAAGCCCTTCCATCTTTAGACGCAACACACACACACACATAAGGGAACAAAAAACACAAATCACATAGAAGAAATAGAACAGAGAGTGACGAAAGGATAGAGAATAAAAGAGATTTGAGGAGAAACTAACCTAAAAATTTGAGAACCCACTGCCGGATCCCCATTTCCCATTTCCTAACTCTTTGTGTTCATATACTATCAAATCATTGAACCAATGAAATACCTCCATTATATCATTTCTTTCTCTTTTCACACGCACACAAAACATAAAAGAGAAATACGCACACACACACACAAAGAAACAACGAGAGGGACGAGAGGAAACACATAAACAGTCTCGTTTTGCAATTTTTGTGATTCTCCTTCTATCGATCCCATCAAAGCATCACATTCCCATTTTCCGAATTTCGGTCTGAAACGTAAAGGGTTGGTATTGCCGAAGCAAAAAGGTCAGGTCTAAACGAAATTGAAAGTTCAATTCGAGTCAATCGAATCAGGGTATTTTCGTTCGAGTTCCCGGTACCGATTCGAGTGTTCGTCCGTGGTTCGTTGCATTTTCGAGTTCAAAGCAGTGAAATAATTAATTTTCAGCTACAATGAGGTCCAGTTATTTAACTCTTTGCTGAATTTATTTTCTTCTAACTTATGTGGTGTTTGTGGTGAAATATTTGTTCAATTCATGTTAATCATATGTTTCTTGGTTAATTCCGCTCATATAAATTGGTTTAGATTTACGTGAACTATTTGCTGTTGAACGAAATCTAACTAAAGGAAAGTTGGTCAAATTAAGACTTAGGTGGAAAATGGTCACGGTGGATAAAATAGCATTGGCAAATTTGGGCTTAACACAATTTCATTACATTGTGTTCGTCCTTTAGTTACTTTGACCGTTAGGAGTATGTTTTAGGATGTCAATGCTTGGGTAGGCAAACTTTAGGATGCTTTATTTATTTTTGATAGGTGATAGGTCGTTCCCTTTAGTTCATATTCAGGGGAACTCCCCATAGAGTTTTTATATATTTTGTCCGGGGTATGCCCCGTAGTGAGTGTAATTGAAGGCCGACGGACATCATAGGATGAGAATAGTATAGACCGTTAATATTTTCTTCTTATTTTCTTTTCTTTTCTTTTATTTAGGTGGGGACAACCTCGACCATCTTATGTGTTTATCTTATTTTTGTGTGCTTTTGCCTCAATTAGAATATTCTTTAAAGCCAACAAGATCATGTACGCAACCGTACTAGTTACGAGACTGGGGGAATGCCTAACACCTTCTCCCCGAATCAAATGAACCCCCTCATCTAGAATCTCTGGTGCAAACTAGTTTAGAGTCAAATATGTTTTTTAATGGAAAATTGCTTTTACATGGTGACTTGGCACAACGAGATTATATGCCAAGTTACGACTCTGAGATGATCCCTTTTAAACAAATGTTTTGTCACTTTCTAATTGAAAAACCTTTTCGAGATTTACAAATCACTTTATCTCTTTTTAAAGGGGTTAGTGAGGTAAAAAAGGGTGAGACAGGTACCTCGAATCCCAAACTCGGTACCTTATCCTCATGCCTCGATCTGATCTATTACGGAGCCGATCCTCGATCCATCCCCCTGGTCTCTGTTAATCAGTAAAATCGGGTGGGCCCAGTTTTATCCATATACAAATAGTCCCCTCATTTTTTGGAGTGCAATGACAAGAAACGAATTGAGTCTTCGATCTTTACTTCGATGTATTATGATGTCATCACCGTGACGTAAGCGACAAAGGTGACTGAAATGTCCCGTCGGTACAATTCCCTAGGTTTTTAATGTGTTTCAGTTGACGGTCGGCCACTAGCATCTTTGAACTGTCGCCGTGAAACCCATGAATAGGCCTTTTTTCCACTCTTTCAAACTTTACTTTCAATCTCTTCTGCTCTTATCCTTAAATCTCCTTGCATTATTCAAGTTCTTCATCTGCAAATCTTGAAGTTTCATTGTTAACCCCTTCCCAAAACACCAAATCTCATTATCTTCATCTTTCTTTAAACTCAAAACCAAATGGCAAAAACGTCAAAGACTGTGCCACAAAAAGAAACTGCTTCATTATCTCGGCCGGCCGGCGGAAAACACCGGTGGAACCACGCCCCGAGGAGTGCGTTCCTGGGGGGTGCGTCATCAATTCCGATTTCAAGATCGAGAAAACCTAGTCGGTCCCCGGTTGTTTCGAGTCGGTATCAAGATATATATGCTCGATACCTGGAATTTCCTCGAAAATGTGAAGAAGGACTTCAATTGGAAGGGAAAAGAGGTCGTGATACCGGCCCCAAAGGAGGATATTACCACCCACGTGAAAGGGTTCATGAGTGTTTACACTTACCCTTTCACGCTGGGCCCCCTCGATAATATCATCATGGAATTTTATAGAAAGTACCAGGTGACCCTCGGGAAAATCCATCCCTCTGTTTGGAGGATCGTAATATTGCTTCGTTTCTTCGTGAGAAAAGTTAACGGGCTCCTTTTCACCCTCGACCACCTCATCAGGTTATACAACCCCATGCTTTATCGAGGTGGGCTAATAAAGCTACAGTGTCGGGCCACCAAGGTTTTCATCTCTAGCATAGACGAGGACAAAGATCGGGGTTGGATAGGTCGATTTGTCCGAGTGAGGACCTCATACTCGATTCCGGATAAAAGAATGTCGTTCCCCGAGAGATGGAACATGAAACGTAAGTACGATTTATCAAATTTTGTATGTTAATTTTATTTTTTTCACTTTCTCTTATCGACATTCTTTTTTGATGTAGCTGCCGCTTGGATTCCTGATGTCATCCCTAACCTCGAGAGCTGGGTCAGGGACCTGGTCTCGACCTCAACGTATTTTGAACGTGCATGGCGCAATTTATCAAAAAGCCGTTAGGAAGCCAAAAACCATGGTAAGTCTTTTTCATGTGTTTAATGATTTGACTAAACCATTCCTCTAATACTTACTCAATTTATTTTCCTGCAAGTTTCGGAAATGATGCAGTCATGAGGCCCCCATCTGGTGAATAAGAAACTTCAATCTTGGTCCCAAAGTCGGTGAAGGAGAAGAACAGGAAGAGGACCTCGACCTCCGAGGATCCATATCCTAAGAAGAGGGTGGCTCGTAATCCAAAGAAGAACATTATACCTCTGTCCATGGAGTCAGTTCGGCTCCTAAGGGAGGCGGAGGAAGAAGAAAAAGAAGAAGACGATCTCGGGCTGGTGGCCCGAGTGAAGATAAATACCGAGGCTCAAAAGGCCAATAAGTCGGTAAGAGTTGAAGAAATTCTGCCTCGAGTTGAGGGGCTCTCAAAAAGAGGCTCGGGCGAAGTCCTCAAGTCGTCAAAGGCCAAGGATTCCCTCTCCGAAGTGAGCAAATGGCGGATATGGCTGCGGAGGCCGGTCTTGAGGCTTCTCGAGATAAAGAGAACGCCCCAAGTGACCTACTTGGGGTAATAGAAATTGGAGACTCCTCTTCGCTTCCTTTGTTTTTCGACGGGATGATTCAGGAGGCTCGGACCATAAAGACTTCTCCCATAGAAGGAGCCCACAAAAGGGAGGACCCTTTCTGTGGTTACTTTACTGAGATCGAAGATGCTGCCGGCCTGAGTGACCTAGAGATATCAATGAAGGATTCATGCGGGGAACTAGGTCTCTTCAATGAGGCGCAATAGGCTTTGAATCGGGTAAGTCTTAACTCCCCTTGTCAATATCACACTTGTATTTTTTTTCTCTTCTTGTATAATTCCTTTCTTTCTATCCGTGTAGGCCTCGGTGATTTATCAGGAGGCATTTTCCAGATCACGAGAAAAATTGAGCTGGTATGAGGCCGATATTCAAGGTCTTACCATGGAGAAGAATGCCCTTAAGCTTCTTAGTGGGAAGAAAGAAGAAGAGATTAAGGACCTTCGAGCTGAGCTAGCCGTGGTTCAAAAAGAACAAAGAGACCTGACCAAGCAGTTAATACAAATCTTAGAAACTCATGGCATCAGTTCGGGAGTGATGGCTAACAATTTGAACTCACAGGTCTAGCAGAAGCTCGAGATGATCGAGCAGCTCCGTGGAGAGGTGGATGTGGTGAAGGCGGAGACCTTAGCGAGGAAGCAAAATATAGACCGCCTTGCCTTAGAGAAGGAGGCTGCTCAAGCTCAGTTGTCCTCGGCTTAAAACCAGCTTCAGGGCTCGAAGTTGAACAACTCGGCACAAGCCAAGAAAATTGAATAGCTCCAAGCTCGGTTTGTCACCTGTTGGCCCATGTCCCATGTCACTGAATGGGTTTTGAAGATTGAAAAAAGATGACAAGTTGAACAGGGTCCATCATAGCATACACATCTGAACGGAATAGTTGGCACAAGAATCATGCTTGCATAGGAGACATCAGTGTTTGATGAGTATCAAAGAACTAGGAGAATGTCTTCTAATACGAAAAGGTTGCAAACTGATAAAGATGACAAAAGTTGATTTAAGCTAGGACAGAAATAGAGGAAGGAAGTTGAGTTACAATCAAACTCGTTTACCCAGGAAGAGTTGGATCAGAATTGAATCATGGACTCAACAAACGGACTCTATAAATACTCAATGTATTACTGCTGAAATGTTTGACGCACAAGTACTAAAGTGAATCAAGATCTGAAGCAAAAGTCCCAGAGATATTTTGCAAGCAGAATTGTTGTGCGATACAAAGGCTACAGTTCAACTAGAAGAAACAGTTCCATCGTTTGTGTATTGAGTCTAGTTGATTGTAGTAGGAGTTTTAATATTGTATCTTTTCAGCTTTCATAGAAGCAATTGTAATAGGTACACATTGTTCAAGTTAGAGTTAGCTTGAAATCTGTAGAAATTAGCTAGAGGCTAGTTGATACAAAGAGGATTAGAGTTAGTCCTAGGATTACAAAAGAGTTTATTTTGTAAGTCCGTTTTGGCTCAGAATTTTAGTGAAGAGTTTGAGAAAATCCCACTGAGGAGTAGGTCGTGGTTTTTTCACCTTTTGATCCAGGTGTTTTCCACGTAAAAATCTATGTGTCTTTACTTTACTGCTTTATTTATTCCGCAATAGTAGAAAGTAGTACGCAAAGAAGAACCAGGTTCTTCTTATTAGACAGCACTCGAAAATTGGGTACGACACAATTAACTTATATTATTGTGTCGTATTGAAGTCTAAAACATCATCACCGAACTTACAACGGCTAGATCTGAGGATGAGAAGGCCAAGACTGGTGTTGAGGCGATCGTGGTCGTCTACCGGTATCAGGCATGGCTCACTTTTTGGGCTCCTGACTTGTCTCTTAAGAAACCAAGAAACAAAATTCAGTAGCCTTGTATACTACTGAGGCTGAATATGTGGTTGCAGCCTCTTGCTGTGCTCAGTTGCTCTGGATCAAGCAACAGCTCTTGGATTTTGGTATTGATGTGGGATGCATTCCTATTTTCTGTGATAACACTAGTGCAATTAGTATGACGAAGAACCCGGTTCATCACAAAAGAACTAAGCACATAGATGTTAGGCACCACTTCCTAAGGGATAACTATGAGAAAGGAATTATCTCAATCGAATTTTGTGCTACTGATCGTCAAATCGCTGATACATTTACCAAAGCACTGAGTAGAGAGCATTATGAGAGAAACAGGCTTGAATTAGGGATGATTAAGATCACCTAATTGAAAAACAAAAATAAAAAGTTTGAAAAAAAAGGGAATTTTTTTGGCTAGAAAATTTAATTAGGTACTTTATCAGATTAATCATTGCTCAACATTATGTATTTATTGCCATACTCTTTTTCCATGTATTAATATGATTCCCTAGTTGCTAATGATGTTTCTCTATTTTTGTGAATTGAGGCAAAATAAAGAATTTATCAGGATGAACCTGGTTCATCCATGCTGGTTTACATGACTGACAAGGTACGTTCTCATCTCCATACATGTATTAATTCAAGTACAGTCATACATGATGAGAATTCTATCTACTTATGGTTCAAGATCAAATACTCTGCACTTACCCAAATTGAACCAATTTCAAGAAGTCCTATCTCACTTAATTAGCCTAGTTTTAGGGGGAAAGTAATTGTCCAATCAATGTCTAATCAATGACAATCCTGTAGCGATTAGAACTCCACTTGAGTTAATACTCTTCTGGTACAATTACCCCAGCCACATGTTATAAAAAGGTCATCATTACCCTTTATTCCATAAAGCAAGATTCAAACCTCGTTCAATTCACCCAACACTAAAATCTCTACTGCCTCTTGCCATCCTTTTCTCAAAAAAATTAAAACCATGTCGTCTGCTTCCTCTGATTCTCAAAATCAGGATTATGATGAAGGTGTCTATGAATCTGATTCTCCACCCGTCTCTAGTTCTGAATCTTCTGAGAATTCTGTAACCCCTGAACATCACGATGCCCCAAAACCCACACCAACCCTATCCCAACCCCAAGCCTCGTCTTGTAAAAAATTTTTGCACGCAAAATTGTGGCTTCTAGTTCAAGAGCCAAATTCTTGGAAGAATTATTGCATGCTGAAGAAGGCTTTAAACCAGAATCGTCTGAAGAATCATTTAAGTCAGCAAATGAAGATGAAGCAACTGGTTCAACCAGTGCTGAAAAAGGTAATACTGAAGTTACCTCTGTTTTTTCTGAAAATCAATTTGTGCTTGTGGGGTCTATGGTGGATGTGGAAGTGCCAATTAGGCAAAGAGAAATTGGGAAAGAGAAAATTCTTGAGAACGAAGGAGATGCAGGTGTGAGGGGACCCGGGGATGATGGTACCACGCTTGCAATTTGTGGCCCCATTCTTGAAAATCTTGATGATGTCATGGTAATAGGGGGAACTAATGAAGTTGAGGAAGCTGTTGCTGGGTTGGAGAAGCTAATGAAAGAGATAGATGAACGCGTTTCTTCTGGGGAAGAAACTTTGGCTGAAAGACTAAAGAAGTTGGGGGAACCCCAAGAAGAGAAGGACTCCAAAGTCCAGAAAGTCTAAACCCTCAGTTCCTTCAAAGAAAAGAAAGACTGCTGAGTCTGTTAGTTTCCCTGTTACAAGGGTACGAGCTATAAGAAATACTGTACGAGAAGAGGAGGAGAAGTTGGAAAAATCTCTGCAAGAGAGCAAAAGAAAAAGGGCAGAGAAGGGAAAAGCAAAGGTAGGGGAGCCTGTTGAGGCTATTGTTGATGATGAAGTGGTGTTGGACCTGGTCCAACAAGAAGAGGAGGATGCTCTAGTAGTTTTCACGACACCCAATCCCAAAAAGGCCAAGACTTACCCAAAGAAGTCAGCTACTGTGTCTACTCCAACTGTGAGTACCTCTACAAGGACAAGGTACAAGCAAAAGAAAGTGAAGAAAGTTAAGATTGTGAAGAGGGATGATGATCCAGAATAGAGTGGAGATACAGAGAAGGAGGTTGGAGAAATGTCTACTGACAGAGTTGCCATGTTTGGCAAGAGACATTTCTTGAAGGGGAAGTTGTTGAAGGATTTGGAGGAGCCTGGTATGAGGTACTTACTTGATTTTCTAGCAGTGCAGGGCTGGAAGGACATGGTTATTCGCATGGAAGGCAGGCTGGTCAGGAATGAGATTGTGGAGTTCATGGGGAATGCAACAGTGATTGGAGGCAGGGTTACCTCATTGGTCAAGGGAGTTGAAGTCTCCTTTGATGCTCAAGAACTGGGAGTCATTCTAGACATTCCATCTGAGGGCTATGATGACTATACAAGGCAGAGATGGCCTTGCTTAGATGGAATGTCCTCAGCTATCAGTATTACCCGATTCTTCTGCAACAATGAGAAGGAGATAGAACCTAGGGCTGTGTTCAAAAGTGAGATGAAGCCTGAGCACAAGTTGTTCTTTGAATTTGTGATCAAATTCTTGCTGCCCAGACAAGAACGACAACACATTGCGAACTACATGGACTTAACCCTCATGGAGTGTCTGTACAGAGGCAAGCAGATAAATTGGCCAGATTTTATCATCCAGCTCTTGGACAGAGTGGTGAATGGCACCAAAGCCCATGCAATCCCCTATGGCTTTATTCTGACTGCAGTTCTTGCTCATTTTGGAGTTCCTACAAAGAAGGCTGAGATGGCTACTGCTAAGGATTACTTTGGAAAGGACACTCTGTTGTCTTGTGATTATATTGTCAATGCCCCGGAAGATGAACCTGGTTCATCTCGGAAGCAACCAGTCAACAGCAAGGTCCGCATCCTAGTGCAAGAAAGTGAGTTAAAGGATATGGAGTTACACCAAATGCCGTCCCTTCTACAAACCAAGAATCTAGCCTCATCTGCACCACCCCAGCCTTAGGAATGTCCAGTGCCACCCCCTCTAGTACAATCTATGACCCAGTTTGGGTTGCCTACCTATGTTTTTAGTTTCAGTTTTTATTTCTGTTTTGCTCATTGTTTGGATGTTCTTGATTTTAATCTGTTTTGGTGCTGATCATCACTGTTAATCAATGAAAGCTTGTTGTTTTGAAAATGTCTCAATTTCTAATTTAGCTTACATTATTGGTTTCTTGTGTTGATTAATCATGTTTGCACCTGCAGTTGCCTAAATTGGCCATGAGTAAGAACTAAAAAATTGGTAAGTATCATTTTGCAACATTTCGATGATGCCAAAAGGGGGAAGATTGATTGTGTTTTCAAAAAATTTCAAAAAGTGATATTTATAACCTAATGACCCTGGTTCTTGATGATTAATGCTTAAAAATATACAAAGTGTTTAAAGTGTATACAAGATAAAAGCACAGAGTTTGTCATCATCAAAAAGGGAGAATTTGTTGGCCCATGTCCCATGTCACTGAATGGGTTTTGAAGATTGACAAAAGATGACAAGTTGAACCAGATCTATCATAGCATACACATCTGAACGGAACAGTTGACACAAGAATCATACTTGCATATGAGACATCAGTGTTTGATGAGTATCAAAGAACTAGGAGAATGTCTTCTAATACGAAAAGGTTGCAAACTGATAAAGATGGCAGAAGTTGATTTCAGCTAGGACAGAAATAGAGGAAGGAAGTTGAGTTACAATCAAACTCGTTTACCCAGGAAGAGTTGGATCAGAATTGAATCATGGACTCAACAAACGGACTCTATAAATACTCATTGTATTACTGCTGAAATTATTGACACACAAGTACTAAAAGTGAATCAAGATCTGAAGCAAAAGTCCCAGAGATATTTTACAAGCAGAATTGTTGTGCGATACAAAGGCTACAGTTCAACTAGAAGAAACAGTTCCATCGTTTGTGTATTGAGTCTAGTTGATTGTAGTAGGAGTTTTAATATTGTATCTTTTCAGCTTTCATAGAAGCAATTGTAATAGGTACACATTGTTCAAGTTAGAGTTAGCTTGAAATCTGTAGAAATTAGCTAGAGGCTAGTTGATACAAAGAGGATTAGAGTTAGTCCTAGGATTACAAAAGAGTTTATTTTGTAAGTCCGTTTTGGCTCAGAGTTTTAGTGAAGAGTTTGAGAAAATCCCACTGAGGAGTAGGTCGTGGTTTTTTCACCTTTTGATCCAGGTGTTTTCCACGTAAAAATATCTGTGTCTTTACTTTACTGCTTTATTTATTCCGCAATAGTAGAAAGTAGTACGCAAAGAAGAACCAGGTTCTTCTTATTAGACAGCACTCAAAAATTGGGTACTACACAATTAACTTATATTATTGTGTAGTATTGAAGTCTAAAACATCATCACCAAACTTGCAACGACTAGATCTGAGGATGAGAAGGCCAAGACTGATGTTGAGGCGATCGTGGTCGTCTATCGGTCGGATGCTGAAGTCGCTCAAACTCAAGCAGAGGAAGCTGCTGATGCTTCCCAAACTCGAGCCTATTGGGTTACCGAGCTTGTCAATTGCTAGTATCGACGGGAAACCCTCAAGGAGATCCATGCTCGAGGCTTCGATTTCACTGATGAGATAAAAAATGCTAAAGAGCTCGAAGCCGACGCTAAGCATTGGCCTTTTTAGATGATGATGATGTCGGGAGCGTGAGCGGGTCCGAGAGCGGAGGGTACTCTGATGGTGAAGGGGCTGCACCTGGAGAAGATTAGGCACTTACGATTTTTTTTTCCTTTCGCCCTTTTGTACATAACCTAGATCGGGCCATGTTGCCCTTGTAAGTAAATTTTGGCATATATATAAGAAAATTTTCTATCTTTCTGCCTTATCTTGTGAGATTTTGCCTTATTTCTGTCTTATAACATTTTGCTTCTTTTATTCCTTATGAAATAATATCCGTTGGTTCGGGGTTTAGGTACTTTGACCGAAGCCGAACCTGTGTCGAGTGAGTACTTGATAGAACTCGAAGTTTGGTAACCCTTAGGTTTTAGTTGAGTGAAGATGGTTTCTCGAACTAAAAAATAAAAATGACCCTTAGTCTTTTGTATTAGGCCGATGTGGCCTTCGTAAAAAAGAATGGCTTTTTTCCCGCTTTCGGCGTGGAAGTTTATTGTTTAATCATATACAACTTTGTATGCCTTAGCATGAGATAAGGAATTGTTCGAGAGTTTGAACAAACCTGTATCGCTTAGGGTTTTCGAGGGTCGATATTATCGAAACCCTTTGTAACGTTTTGTAGTGCCTTGACACGACATAAGGAATTTTTTGAGAGTTTGAACAATTCTGTACCCACTAGGGTTTTTGAGGCTCGATATTATCGAAGCCCTTTGTAATTTCGTCGAGGGTAGCCTTTTTAACCCGTTTATAAAAATATTCGAAGGCATGTTTTATTACGAAATCCGGACGTCTCTGAACCGTGTTAATTTGGTCGTGGAATCTTTAGTTTGGGACTTGCCTCTTGGGCTTGTTTTCCCGTTATATTTCAAACTTCTTTAAAGTGTCAGTCCCCGAGTGGTGGACGTGGACTATAAATATCAAGGGTTGCCTTTTTTAGGTCTTATGATCTAGAGGTTTTGATCACATCTATTTTTTGGACGGCAGTCCCCGAGTGTGGGGTTAGTTGTTCGAACTTCAGTTGTGATCAGCCCTTAAGCATGCTTACACAATAGATCAAGAGTGTGAAATTGTAAAGTAAAATTTTTCTAAGGCATGAAATATTTGTCAAGGGAAAGATACTTCAATTGATAGATGATTATACATGCGTATATGTTTGATGTTAGGGATAGACTAACCTACATTGGCACCACTCATTCGACCGTTTGGACCTTACAAAATTTATCTATCGAAACCCTGTTGACACTCCAAGTACTTTCCTTGCAACAAAGTTGACATTCAAGGGTGATGCCCCAGAGTATTCGAGGTTGATTGTAAACAACCCTCAAATACTGTTGAATTGCTCTAAGTTAGCACGAACAATGGTTGCCTCGTTAAAAACCTCGCTGGAAAAACCCATTTGGGACAAAAACAGGTCTAAGGGAAAAAGAGTGCAACGCGTGCTTTCAAATCAAAGGATTTCGTGTTGAGGAATCCATAAACGTCTTCGATTCAACACCTGCAATCATTTAACATAAAATATAAATGAAAAAGGAGAAGGTCGTACCTCAACAGTAGTATCGTTTGAGGAGTGACTGTTCCAATTATTTGGTGATTGCTCGCCGTTCACCATGCTGAGCTTGTAGAATCCTTTTTCGATGATACCGAGGACCTGATATGGTCCTTCCCAGCTTGGGTAAAGTTTTCCTTCATTCGGGTTTCGAGTGTTAAGGGTGACCTTTCTTAGTACTAAGTCCCCGAGTTTGAAGTGTCGAAGATTGGCTCTATCCGCTATTTCTGTGCGGCCTTTCAAACGAGGGCGGATTCCCGTCTTTCATCTAGCAATTAGAGGCTTGTATTCATAGCCTTGTGATTTGATTCTTTCGTTGTATATCAAAACCTGAGGCTGGGTTCCCCAACTTCGACCGGGATAAGAGCTTCGACACCATAGACTAAAGAGAACAGTGTTTCCCTTGTACTGGATTTCGACGTCGTGCGGTATGCCCAAAGAGCCTCGGGCAGTATTTCTCTCTATTTTCCCTTAGCGCCGATCAATCTTTTCTTTAGATTCTAGATGATGTTCTTGTTTGTTGATTCGGCTTGTCCGTTCCCTTTGTGATGATGTGGTGTTGATAGAATCCTTTTAATCATGTGATCCTCGAGAAATTTGGTCACTTTGTCGCCGATGAATTGCTTTCCATTATCGCACATAATCTCGACAGGCATCCCAAATCGACATGTAATGTGGTCCCAAATGAAGTCTATGACTTCCTTTTCTCTGATTTTCTCGAAAGCATATGCTTCAACCCACTTAGAAAAATAATCAGTCATAAACAAAATAAATTGAGCTTTACCTGGGGCCGATGGGAGAGGGCCAACGATGTCCATTCCCCATTTCATGAATGCACATGGGGATAAGACTGAGTGGAGTTGCTCCTGGGTTGGTGAATCATCGGCACATAACTTTGACATTTGTCGCACTTCCGAACAAACTATTTTGTATCCTTTTCCATATCGTCTCAATAATACCCTGCTCTGATAACTTTGTGAACCAATGATTCGGCACCAGAATGTTTCCACAAATGCCTATGTGAATCTCCCGTAGGACTTAGTCAGTGTCTCCTGGTCCCAAACATATCGCCAATGGTCTATCGAACATCCTCCTAAACAGTGTTCCGTCCTCGACCAATGTGAATCGTGCTGCTTTTGTGCGTAGAGTCCTCGACTCCTTAGGATCCGATGGAAGCTTCCCGTTCTTTAGGTATTCGATGTACTTAATCCCCCAATCCCAGGTCAAACCTGTGGTGTTTATTTCGGCGTGGCCTTCTTCGATCACTGACCTCAAAAGTTGTACGACAGTCCCCGAGCTAAGTTCGTCATCTTCAACCTATGACCCTAAGTTTGCAAGGGCACCGGCCTCGCTGTTTCGTTCCGAAGGTACGTGCTGCAAGGTCCATTCTTTAAATCGATGTAGAGTCACTTGTAGTTTTTCCAAGTACCTCTGCATTCGGTCTTCTCGGACCTCGAAAGTTCTGCTGACTTGGTTTACCACAAGTAGGGAATCACATTTGGCCTCGATGACCTCTGCTCCGAAACTTTTAGCTAGCTCGAGACCTGAAATCATGGCCTCATAATTGGCCTTATTGTTGGTTAATTTTGAAGTTTTGATAGACTGTCTAACTATATTACCAGTGGGTGGCTTCAAAACGATGCCCAGCCCGGACCCCTTCACGTTCGAAGCGCCGTTTGTGAAGAGGGTCTGCACCCCCGATGATGTACCCGATTTTAATAATAGTTCCTTTTTGACCTGGGGTACGAGGGCTAGTATGAAGTCGGCGACTTGATGGCCGTTCGGGGTTGATACTCGATGTCGTACCCGCTGATCTCAATGGCCCATTTGGCCAATCGACCCGAAAGCTCGGGTTTGTGCAAAATATTGCGAAGGGGATATGTAGTCACAACACAAATAGGGTGACACTAATATTTGGTTTTAATTTCTTAGAGGTTCTTATTAATGCAATCACTAATTTTTCTAAGTATGGGTATCGGGTCTCGGCCTCACTTAAGGTTCGACTAACATAATAAATAGGGAATTGTGTACCTTTCTCTTCTCAAACTAGGACCCCATTTACCTCTATTTCCAAGACTACTAGATATAAGTATAGTTGCTCGTCCGCTTTCGGGTGCGAAACAATGGCGGCCTCGAAAGGTATCGTTTCAGTTCTTCTAAGGATTTTTGACATTCCGGGGTCGATGCAAAATTGCTCTTCTTCTTAAGAAGTGAGAAGAATCGGTGGTTTCACTCCGGGGTCGGCTACGTTTACTGGCAAGATGATTTCACCCTTGGTAGTTTCACTCGCCATGTTGAAACCATTGAGAACCCGAGTTGCGGGCACAATTTGATCCTGTAGGCCGAGTTACTCTACGACCCTCGACCGAATAATGTTGGTCGAACTTCCTGGATCAATTAAAACACGTTTAACCTGAATTTTATTCATAAGAATAGAGATTACCAGCGCATCGTTGTGGGGTTGTGAGATCCCCTCTGCTTTCTCGTCATTGAAAGACAAGGTCCCTTCTAGTACATAGTATCGAGTTTGCTTTTCCTTGGTGATCGACACCTTGGTACGCTTGAACACGAGTCCCTATGGAATGTCGTCCCACCAACGATCATGTGAATCACGTGTTGTGGTTCTTCCTGTTTGTTCTTCTTGTTTGTGTCCCTGTCTCTGAAGTGTTTTTTAGTTCGGCCGCTCAAGAATTCGCGAAGGTGGCCCTCGTTGACCATGAGTACCATGTATTTGCATATTTGATTAGGGTTCCTTTGTGCCGGATTGGTTTGTAGGGGTCTAGGCCATCTAATATCCTTGATCCGCCAAATGGCTGATACAATTCCTAATGAGTCGATGCTGAAGTTATATTATGATAGTTGTGGTGCTTCTGTGGGCTCGACATTTTTCGAAGCCACTCTTACTCATGAGCCCTCGGGAGCTCTGTCCTCCATCATTTCGAATGGGGTTACGTCCCGGACTGCTGTTTCAACGATCTGCGCCATATGGTTTATACCGATCTTTGTTTGATCGGGTTTCTCTGTCGATGTCCCTTTGAATTCTGTCGACGAGCCTGTTTGGACAAATAGAACCGGTAGGGGTTCCGAACTGATCATCCTCGACCCTGATTTTCGACTGGTACCGATTATGCACATCGGCCCAGGTCACTACTGGATACTTAATTAAATTCTACTTTAGCTGTCGTAAGGCTACTGAACTTCACACGTTCAAACCTTGAGTAAAGGCTTGGACAACCCAATCATCTGCGATCGGGGGTAGGTCCGTGCGTTCCATCTGGAACCGAGATACAAATTCCCTTAACATTTCGTTGTCCTTCTGTTTCACTTTGAAGAGGCCCGACTTCCTAGTCACGACATTTACTGCTCCGGTGTGTGCTTTGACGAAAGAATCTGCAAGCAAGGCGAAGAAATCAATGGAATTAGGCGGCAAATTGTGGTACCATATCATCGCCCCTTTCAATAAAGTTTCTCCAAACTTCTTCAGTAGAACGGACTCAATCTCGTCATCCTCTAAGTCATTCCCCTTTATTATGCATGTATAAGAAGTGACATGCTCATTAGGGTCGGTGGTCCCATTATACTTGAAAATTTCTGGCATGCGGAATTTCTTCGGGATGGGCTTAGGAGCCGCACTTGGGGGGAAAGGCTTCTGCACGAACTTCTTCGAGTCCATACCCTTCAGAATCGATGGTGCCCCCGGTATTTGGTCAACTCAGGAGTTGTATGTTTATATTTTTTTGTCATTTGCGTCGATCTTCTTTTTTCCTGACTAGATTCGCGTTGTGAGCTCCTCGAGCATTTTCATAATGGTGGGGTCAGTCCCCGATTCGTTGGCGTTCGACCTCTTTGGTACAGGTTCGACCCTATGAACAGCTTCTAGTGAGGGCTCGGGTTCGACCCCACTCGATGCATGATTCTGATTTTGTAGTTGCGCTATAGAGCTTGTTGAGCCTGTAACATTTCAAATATCAGTTGAAGGCTGACTCCGCTGTCTTCACCACCTTGCGTACCTCGACCACCTGATCAAACTTCCCTGCGGACGCTATTTTCGGGATCGACGCCGAGATTTGCATTTAGGGAGACATGGGAAGTGATGTCGACGAGATTTGCAATTGGGACCCCCTCGAGGTCAGCTGAGTCACTTCGATCCCTGGGGCGGCTATATTGTCGTTTTCTCCATGAAAACCAAGGCCATTTTCGGCATGTGTGGGTACTGCTTGTGAGTTCGACATGCTGATCCTGGAATCAAAAACATTACGAGAACAAGCGTAAAGTAGTGTGTGTTGTAAGAATTAATACCAGGCAATCACTATTATCTTTAGCCCCACTGTGAGCGCCAAACATTCACCCTTAAAATTGGATAACACTAAACTTATAAGTGGTTTTAAGGACACGTGATTTCACCTAATACCAATTGATAAATACAATGTTTAATTATATAAATTGATAGTAAAATAAAGAGAACCAGTATTGAAATGCAATTCGACCCTCGAGCTAGACCGCCCTCGAATCGACTGAGAACAAAGCTAAGTAATATGGTATGAAGTGATGAACAAGAGAATAAGTGAAGAGAGTATTGTATTGCTCTGATAATGCAACAATTAGATGGATTAGAAATGATTAGAACCCCCTCTATATAGTAGAGGAATTATACTTATGATACAATTCTAATTACAGAAGGAAATCTCATGATTAGCTAAATAACCGTTCTTGATTTGATCCGTTCCAAGATTTCCGCCATGATCCTCAATCAATCACCGATATCTCGCATTTCTGTTATTATGCTATCTTCGATCATGCTCGATGTCTACCGCGTTCGGTCTCGATCTCGACAGGTACCTCGGATCCCGAACTCGGTACCTTATCCTCATGCCTCGATCTGATCTATTACGGAGCCGATCCTCGATCCTTCTCCCCGGTCTTGGTTAATCAGTAAAATCGGGTGGGCCCAGTTTTAACCATATACAGTTTGGTAATTCAAAAATCTGAACCAACCTTGCATATGTACACCCTACTCCATAACATAAAACATGTAACTAGTACTCGAAAGTCCAAATATTTCTTCTTTCCTAGTAAAATACAACGATTATATGGTGCAAATAACACTAAAGGTGAGACGAATCAAGCTTTTGTATTAAACTATAGTGTCGCCAATAATAAAGACAATAAAATTCCATAAAATTGTACTGCTAATTAGTCATTTTAGTTGGACTTTATCTGACTTACTGCCTAGACACTGATGGGCTACTCATAAATATATTAGACCATTCAAAATTGTTAAGTCTGAACCTGAAATATTCTGTTAATATAGAAACTATAAAAAATTTAAAAAATATTTATGAATTACCTTATAGTAAATGTTTTTATGTATAGCATCTTTGCAAAGATTGTATACATGTAATGATTTAGGTTTGACTGTCTTTTAGTTAATATCGAACCAAACCAATAAAGATTGGATTTTTTTCTTCAATACCAAACTAAATTAAATTCACCGAACTCAAATTGTCGACTTAACGCGATTTATCAATTTTCTATTTACATCCCAACTTTCTGCATGTATTTTTACTTGTAGCCCCTGCTAGAAATTATTTGCTTTTTGGAGCTGAAAAAGTGTATAAAATTTATATAATTTTTGTATATAACATACCGAATATATACATACACACAAATTTTATACATTTTTCGGCTGTTATTTTTACAATTCATTTTTCCAAATTTCTACAAAGGGAGCCCAAACCCATTAACATAGTTCAAGGGTACAACGACCTAGGATTCTAGAGTAAAAATTGTGAGGCTGTAGCCACTTTTTAAAATAGTATTTACTTTTTATCCAAATTTTTAATGCTTAGCAAAAGAAGTCATTAGTCTATTAAAATTAATATGAAAAGACAGTATTACCCTTTTCTTCCCAAACGGAAATACGTCATTTTCATATTCTTCCAATTTTTGTTTAAATCTTCTCCGTTCTTCTTTTTCTCCTTGCTTTTTTGTCTCTCTTCAGTCTTCCCAAATTCATGGTTGTTATCATTCTATTTTTTATGGTAGTAATTTCATTTGCTTCGGACTTTTTTTTTGAATTTCAAAAAGTGTCCCTTGAAATTCTATTATAGCCGAACAAATTCATGATATATATATATATATATATATATAAACTAACGAATTCATGACTATTTTTATCAGGGGTATTATCATTTTTAGTCCGCGTCAGAAACTATTTAGATCTGATCTGATAGTCAAAAAAGTGTATAAAATTTATATATATATATATAATATACAAATGTTATATATTTTTTCGGCTATTATTTTTATAGCGGCTATACAATATCATTTTCCCTTTTTATTAGTATAATATCATATGGTACGGTACACCACCGTAAATAAGTTCAGGCTAGTAACTCGGCTCTATACAAACTATGATATATCTAATTATTTAGCAACCATATAGTTTTGGAGGTAAAACGCTGCTTACCACAATCCCCGTTTTAGCTTCCTACCAAAGGTAACTTATTCCTAGTTGGATGCTGCATTACTAATGTCACCATAGGGATAAGAGATAAAGGTATACTTCAATTTTTGATAGAATCCATCACAAAATATAACAAAGACTTCAAAATTAAGAAGTTTTTCATGAATACGAGACTCCGAAATTATTTTATTAAATATTGCAATATTTCAAGAATTGCAATATTGATGGATGACCATAGTTGGATCTAAAGCTATGCATAATGTTTCTAATAACTCTTCAGGTGGAGATAATATGAAAGGCCTTTTGATATGTGAAGCACTGTCCTTAACTTTCTCAGGAAAGGCTAAATAACAAATATGTTGTGTTAACGCAGTTTCATTATTGTTGAAAATTGAAACTTGTTTTAAGGCTTCATAAAATTCTGAAACTGGCCATCTACCTGTTACCTCATAACCATAGATTTGAATATAGAAATCCTCGTTGCATTCATGGATAACCCTATAACTTACTTCATACACTTGCTTTGAAATTGGAGTAAACGAAAGGTTTACGCAGTTTTCTGTGTTTACAACGAAACTTTCGCCAATCTCTTTGTCTATCCATGCAATAGTCGGTGAGACGAATATAGAGAGGACAATTATGATGGTGATGAGAGTGAATTTTTGAGCTTCTATTTTTTCACAACCACTATAAAAGGATGTGGTGGGCTGAATGAGATCCTCTACTCTTAGTCAAAGATCTCGGATTGGAATCTTGAAAACTAAGAAATTCCTAACTGGGAACGGCTGGGATAATGATGTGTTAATATTGTTGTTTTAGTCAGATTTTATAGCACTTTGCGTAATTCAAGGTAAAGTTGGACAAGGATTCTTCTTTACCAATTTTGATACAATACCAATTCGTCGTACTAGTAGTATATAAATATTACGTATCCGTTGCAAATTGTCTAATTCCTTGAACAATATATAATACCCTTAGGGTATTTCAAAAAATCGATAAATTGAACCAAATCGTCCAAAAAATTGTTACTTTGGTTTTTATTTGAATTTTATAAACTGACCAAATTTGGTTCGGTTTTGATTTTAATAAAAAAATAACTGAAACAACTAAACCAATCCGATTATGGAAGTAGGTGTTTAAAATTTATTATTACACATATATATGTATATTCTTATAGATAGTTTCTAAAATTTTATGGTACATGTTGATCTTTGAGGAAATTCAAGTTTCTTCCATGAATTTCCAACCAAAAATGAATCGGAGATGAAAGTTCTAGAATATGAAATAGAGAAAATCGGAATATTACATTTCATTCACAGAAATTTATACAAGTCTGTCTATTTACAATGAATTCCCGTGTATATATATGAGAGGGGCAGAACAATAAAAGAACAAAAATAATTAAACCCACTTAAACTGGGTTGTCCTCTAATGCAATGTTGGGCCTGGCTCAGGTGTGAAATATGGTGGCCCAACACTCCCCCGCAAGTTGGAAGTGGGGCTGGAAGAACCCACTCCCAACTTGGACAATTGCTGCAAATGGGCCGGACTAAGAAGGCTCTTAGTGAAGATGTCCGCAAGTTGGGCACCAGAAGGTATATAATGCAAAGAGATCAAGCCAGCTTGCAATTTCTCCCGAACGAAATGGCAGTCGAGCTCGATGTGTTTAGTCCGCTCGTGAAATACAGGATTCTTTGCAATTTGAATGGAAGACTAATTATCGCAATGGAAAGCAATATGAGTCAAATCAGTAACATTCATATCTTCCAAAAGGCGGCATAGCCATGTTAATTCAGCCACTAATCGACGAACAGACATGTACTCTGCCTCCGCAGATGATAAAGAAACAGTAGTCTGTTTTTTCGACTTCCAAGATATAGGACAAGACCCCAATATAACAAAAAAACCACTAACGGATCGCCTGGAACCAGGGCAAGAAGCCCAATCCGAATCACAAAATGCAGCCATAGAAAAGTTAGAATGAGAGGAGAAATGAAAACCCAAACCAGACAAGCCTTCGATGTAGCGCACAGTGTGTAAAGAAGCATCCAAATGGGGCTGCCTGGGAGTCTGCATAAACTGACTAAGATGCTTAACCGTATAGGC
Organism: Nicotiana undulata; assembly: GCA_005239495.1. Classification (NCBI taxonomy): domain Eukaryota; kingdom Viridiplantae; phylum Streptophyta; class Magnoliopsida; order Solanales; family Solanaceae; genus Nicotiana; species Nicotiana undulata. The sequence goes on from ML254033.1 coordinate 133,845, forward strand.
CAAGTCAGGCCTAGTATGATTTAGGAAATTGAGTTTGCCAATTAACCTTCTATAAAGAGAAGGATTAGAAAGAAACCTACCCACATAAGAAGACAATTATAGACCCAAAGGAAGAGGACTGGAGGTTGGGTTTGAATCAGTACACCCAAACTCTTCAACCAATTCGAGAGCAAATTTCCTTTGATTGACCAAGATACCATCAGACACATACAGGACCTCCAGACCAAGAAAGTAGTGTAAAGAACCTAAGTCGTTGATTTTGAATTGAGCATCCAGAAACTGTTTAAGATGAAGAATACCTTCTAAATCATCACCAGTTAACACAATGTCATCTACATAGACCCCCAAGTATACAGAACCAGCAGTTGAGTGTTTAAAAAACAGAGAATAATCATTCTTAGAATGTTGGAAACCTCTGGAATGTAAAGCATCAGATAACTTGGCATACCATTGTCTAGACGCCTGTTTTAGACCATACAAAGATTTGTTCAACTTACAAACCAAATCAGAAGAGACAACCATACCTTGAGGGACCTTCATATACACCTCCTCCATTAAATCCCCATGCAAAAATGCATTATTAACATCTAGCTGAAAAAGTTGCCACTGATTTTTTACAGCGACAGCTAAGAGGCACCTGATAGTAGTCATTTTGACTATAGGAGAAAACATTTCAGTGTAGTCAAGACCTTCCTTTTCATTATCTCCTCTAATGACAAGACGGGCTTTTAACCTTTCGATAGAACCATCAGCCTTATGTTTAATCTTATAAACCCATTTACTAGAAATGGCATGCTTCCCAGCAGGCAAAAGAACCAAACTCCAAGTATTGTTTGTCTCTAAGGCTTCAAATTCCTTGGACATGGCCTCTTGCCATCCTGGATGTAAGGCTGCCTGAGAATAAGATCTAGGTTCTTGCACTGTGGAAAGAGAGTTAATAAAAGATTGAGATTGGAAAGACAAGGCAGAAAGACAAACCTGCTTCACAGTAGTGTGAGTTGGTAAAACAGAAGAGAGGGAAGGACAAGAAATGGAGGCAGAATTACACACAAAGTCTTGAAGATATCCAGGTCGTTGGTGAGTTCTAGATGACTTTCGCAAAGAAACAACTGAAGGAATAGAAGTGGATGGAGCACAAGATAAAGGGAAAAGAGTAGGTGGAGGCAAATTAGAGGATGGAGAAGGAGCAGTAGAAGAAGATGGAGATGGAGGAGGAGGAGGAGAAAAGGAACCAGTAGGCATGGGCAAAGAAGAGGAGAAGGAGAAGAAAAATCAGGAGGAGGAGGATTATATGTAATAGATTCAGAAGAAGGAGATGCTTGGGGTAAATCAAAAGGGAAAACAGTCTCATAAAATATCACATCTCTGGACATCATAATCTGTTGAGTGGTAAGATTCAATACCGTGTAACCTTTCTTCCCAAAAAGATAACCCAAGAATACACAAGGACTTGCCCTTGGTGAGAACTTATCCCTATTTCTTTTGAGTGTTGAAATGTAACAAAGACAGCCAAAAGCTCTAAGATGATTATAAGAAGGGGGTGTACCAAAAAGGAGCTCATGAGGAGTTTTTCCTTGTAGGACAGAATTAGGAAATCTGTTAATTAAATAGGTTGCAGTCAGGATACACTCCCCCCAATATTTCAAAGGCACTTTGGATTGAAAAAGAAGTTCTCTTGCAGTTTCAAGTAAGTGTCTATGTTTCCGTTCAACAACTCCATTTTGTTGAGGTGTTTCTACACAAGATGTTTGATGAAGAATTCCTTTAGAAAGAAAGAAAGAAGAATATTCATGACTTAATCCCAACTCAAAGGCATTATCAGATCTCACTGTTTTAACTCTGTAATTAAACTGAGTTTCAACCATGAGAATAAAAGCTCTCAAAGCTGTAAAGGCATTGGATTTAGTATTGAGAAGATAAGTTCAAGTAGATCTAGAATAATCATCAACCAAGGTTAAGAAATATTTGTTCCCAGAGTGTGTAGCAGTATTATAAGGCCCCCAAACATCTACATGAATAAGGTCAAACAAACAAGTAGTAGTTGTAGAACTGGAAGGAAAAGGGTTCCCTGTTTGTCTAGCTAAAGCACAAATATGACAAGGAAATTGTTGAGTTGAAGGTATAGAAATGGAAAGTTTAGAAGAAATAGACTTCAACTTATTGTAAGGTAAATGTCCCAATCTATAATGCCACAAGGTATGTTTATCATTCAAAATGAAATTTATAGACTTAGACTCAATGATATTCTCATAGTTCTTTGAAACATTACATTTGGAACTAGGTACACATTTATTCAAAAGAACAGAGGGAGTTGAAGAGACAAAACCATCACTAAGAAACTTTTCTGGTTGCAAGATGTAGAGCCCATCTGCTTCACTACCAACTTCCAGTGGCCTCTTCGGAGAAGGGCCCTGCAGTAAGAAGCAAGTAGACTCACTGAAACAAACCAAGCCTTTAATTTGCTTGCATAGTTTGTGAACGGATACTAGGTTATATTGAAAAGAAGGAACATGCAAGACAGTGGGAAGAGAAAGTGTTTTAGACAAAGGAAGTGAACCTACTGAATGGACTTTTACCTTATAGCCATTAGGTAAAACAACCAAGTAAGGAGCAAGAAGGGGTTTGGTTTCAGAAAGAAGAGACAAGTTAGAAGTCATGTGGTTTGTAGCCCCTGAATCTATGATCCAGGGTTTTTGAGACAAAGATTCAGGTGGGGAAGATGAGGCAGACTGTGCAAAGCAACTAGAATCAAAATCAGTAACCTTACCTGCCAAGTTAGAAGATGCCTTCAGGAAGAGAAGAACCTTGATACCCAACATCAACATTCTGCAGGATTTGTATCAATTGAATCATTTGCTCCTTGGTTATTGCTCCTCCACATATAGTAGACTGTCCAGAATCTGATCCAACTTCTTCTTCATTTTCAGAAGCTTGAACCATAGCAGCAGATCTTTTGGCCCTCTGATTATTGTGAATCTATTCTGAGGTTGATTATTGATAGGGTAACCATGCAGCTTGTAACACCTATCAATTATATGTCCAGGCTTTTTGCAATAGTTGCAAAACACAGTATTTTTCCTTCCTTCTCCCACATAGTTATGTCCAACCTTAAAATCTATGTTGAATTTTCCACCAGTGTTGCCATTTCTGAAATTCATGTTATGATTATGAGTTTGAGGTTGTTGCTGCATGTTGTTGCCTCCAGCAGTGAGAGAAACAACCTCTGTTATGAAAGATACACTTGCGTGTACTTCTCTCTGTTTTTCTTCATGTACTAATAAAGAGTATGTCTTGGACAGACTAGGAAGTGGTGTCATCATGAGAATATTACCTCTTGATGCAGTGTAAGATTCATTTAAGCCCACGAGAAACTGGTACACTTTATCACTTTCAATCATACCAGCATTATGCCCTTTTGCTCCACATTTGCACACACAATCACAACAAGAACATGTCATGAAGGAATTAAGAATACTTAATTCATCCCATAGTTCCTTAAGTCTAGAATAATATGTTGCTATGTCACTATTCCCTTGTGTCACCCCAACCAAGTCCTTTTTAAGTTGATAAATCTAAGCTCCATTAGGTTGACCATATCTGTCTCTCAAGTCATCCCACATGTCTTTGGCCGACTTAGAATGTAGAACACTATTCTTTATTTGCGTGGTTAAAGCAGTCAAAATCCATGTTCCAACTAAATTGTAACATTTATCCCAGGCTTTGTAAAGAGGTGAAGTAATAGAAGGTCTAGGGCATGATCCATCTATGAAACCTATTTTATTTCTAGCAGAAAGAGACATTAACATTCCCTTACTCAAATTCACATATCCTGTACCATCAAAAGGAGTGGACACCAAAGAAATTCCCGGCACATCACAAGAAGAAATGTAGTATGGATGTGATGAATCAATAGAGATAGTCATATTAGACCCCGAATCTAAAGCAGTAATATGCAAATTTGCAGCTGATGAACTATCTCCCATCGCAACAGTAGATACTCAAATAAACATGTAACAATTTGACAAAATTGATTCACTCATGTGCCGAATGAGAAATTAGAGAAGAAAGGAATCAAACCTTTTCCTTTTCGAGAGATCATCAATTGCGAAGAGAAACTGACTTAAAATGTATCAATCAGAAGAATCCAGCAGAATCTCACATCCAGAAGCACAACCGCACAAAGTAGAGAAACTTCGCAAAAGCTTAGGCAAATCGACAGAATCACGAAAACCCTAAATCACGTGATTCATCCCCAAACACACAGAAATTCAGAAATTACTCTATCCGATGAAGATTATTGCTCAACCTTGCTCTGATACCATGAATAAATTCAAGTTTCTTCCATGAATTTCCAACCAAAAATGAATCGGAGATGAAAGTTCTAGAATATGAAATAGAGAGAATCGGAATATTACATTTCATTCACAGAAATTGATACAAGTCTGTCTATTTACAATGAATTCTCGTGTATATATATGAGAGGGGCAGAACAGTAAAAGAACAAAAATAATTAAACCCACTTAAACTGGGTTGTCCTCTAATGCAATGTTGGGCATGGCTCAGGTGTGAAATATGGTGGCCCAACAATCTTTTGCACGTTTAGTGTTCTTTGCTATTATAATAATCTAGTTCTTTGCCTTTAAATTTGAGCTGTAGCTTTTGCCAAGTACGAGAATCTTTTTCATCTTAAAAATAATATATTTTTAGTTGAGTCCTTAAATTATTCATCACTATTTGATTCAATTATCATCAACATATCTTGTTAAATGATAGATTTCTCAAAGGGCAGTCGCCGAAATGTATATTTGGTAGTGTATGTAGGGGTGTTCATAAAAACCCCAAAAATCGAACCAAACCGAAAACCAAACCAAACCGACCAACAAACTGATACTTTTTAGGTTTAGTTTGGTTTTGGTTTTGAATTTTAAAAATCGATCAAATTTGGTTTAGGTTTGATTTTAATAAAAAAAATAATCGAAAAAACCGAACCAAGCCAACTATAAAAGTAGTTATTTAAATTTATTATTACACCTATATATATATGTATATTTTATAAAAAGATTCTAAAATTTTATGGTACATATTAGTCATTTATATTTTTAGTCTAGTGCTTTGTTATTATAATAATCTAATTCTTTGCCTTTACATTCTAGTTTGATTGGTAGTTTCTTTTGCTAAGTACATGTGTAACGATCCGACCGGTCGTTTTGAGCTCTAGCATGTCGTTCAGCGGTTTAAGGCCATGAGCAGCTTCATTTCAGATATTGTGACTTGTACGCATGGTCGGAATTGAAATTCGGGTGGATTTGGAAAGAAAGTTTCTCATTTCGGAAGCCTTAAGTTGGAGGAATTGACTAAGATTGGAATTTTGAGTAAACGACCTCCGAATCAGGATTTGAAGGTTTCAGCAGATTCGTATGATGATTTCAGACTTGGGCGTGTGTTCGGATCAGGGTTTTGATAACCCGGGAGCATTTCGACGTATATTGTGGAAGTTCGTATTTTTGAAGAAATATCATAAGTCTGGGTTGAAGTGTATTTCAGTGATATTGATGTCTGTTTGGGATTCTGAGCTTGGGAATAGCTCCGTATGGTGATTCTAGAGTTGGCAGTGCGATCGGAAGTGAATTTGGATGTCCGTAGGTCATTTTGAAGTCATTTGGCTAAAGATAGGAATTTGAAGGTTTTTGAGAAATCTGACCGGAATTGGAAATTTTTATATCGGGGTCGGAATGCGATTCCAAAAGTTGGAGCAGGTTCGTAATGTCGAATATGACTTGTGTGCAAAATTTGGGGTCAATCGGACGTGATTTGATAGGTTTCGGCATCGAATGTAGAAGTTTGAAATTTCAAAGTTCATAAAGTTTGGATTGGAGTGCGATTCATGGTTTCGGCATTGTTTGATGTGATTTGAAGCCTCAATCAAGTCCGCGGGATGTTATGGGACTGAGTTGTGTGATTGGACGGGGTCCCGGGTTCCTCGGGTGTGTTTCGGGGTGGTTTCGGATCATTTCGAGCTGTTTTGAGATGGCTGATGTTTGTGTCTGGTGATGTTCTTCGCGTTCGCCAGGATCCCTTCGCGTTCGCGATGAAGAATTTGGCATCAAGTACTTTTCTCTTCGCGTTCGCAAACAGTGCCTCGCGTTCGCGAAGATGAAAAATATCAGTTGTGCAAGTCTGACTTTGGAGGCTCATATCTCACAATCTATAAGGAAATTTAAGATGATGTAAATATGAGCCCTTTGTGTCTAGTTTCTGGAAATGTATACCATTTAGCTTTTGGATTTGTGTACAATGAGATATGGCTGTTACACTATAGGGTATCCGGGAAGATGAAGTAAAAATTTGTGTTGCACAGGGCTGACTTTGGCAGATTATATCTCGAAATCTGTAAGGAATTGGGAGATGACCAAAACAATAAAGTTGTAGATCTTGGAGTCTAGTTTTCAGAAAATTAAACCATTTGTCATTTGGAGTTTTGTGAAAAACGTTATGACCATTCTACTAGAGGCTGTCTGAGAAGCATTTGGAATTGGCCTTCCGAGATTTTGTTCTTCGTGAACGCGAGGGTAGGCCCGCGAATGCGAAGAAGACTTTCCTGGCAGTGTTTAAGTTTGCAAAAAATGAGTTAGGCTCATTTCATCCATGGAAGACGACCTAGGGGCGATTTTGACATTCCATCTTCATTATCTATGTCAAGGTAAGTGATTCCCATCTATTTCAAGTTATATATATATATATATATATATATATATATATATATTTTAACATTGAAATTCATGGGAAATTAGTGAAAACTTGGGATTTTGGTAGAAAACCTAGAATTGATAGTTCTGAATTGTGGCCATGAATTCGAGCATGGAAATTAGAGTAAATTATATATTTGAGTTAGTAAGGCCATGGGTAGAGCTTATCTTCGAGAAATTTCGGAATCCGGGCACGTGGGCCCAAGGGCATTTTGGTCAATTCTTCGAGCGGAGTTGGGAATTTATATAATTTGATTTGTTAACAAGTATTAGATTATATTTTTATTAGTTTGTCGTTATTTGGCTAGTTTCGGAGCGTTGTGCAACGATTTGAGTCATCGGAAGGGCTTGGAAGCCGGTTATGGAATTTCGGAGCGAGGTAAGTCTCCTTTCTAACCCTGTGAGGGGGAATTGTCCCCATATGTGAACTAATAAAATATGTGCTACTATTTGTGGGGGCTACATACGCACGAAGTGACGGGAGTCCGTGCGTAGCTACTATTATGCTTGTCCGGCAAATGCATATTTTCTTTGTCGTACTTGTAACCTTACTGATAAATTTATAATATTTAAAACCTTATCGAACTCGGCAAATGAATTTCCAGAAAAGATTTAAATACTATTTTCATGTTCCTTAAAAGATAATTTTACCACTTTCTTGAGTAACTGCATTCTTGAAAAAAATGTGGACTTATTGTGTGAATATGTGTATTTATGGGTTCCTAAGTCGCATGTATGATTTGCGAGTAGGATAACCCTATTATTTATATATGAACGCATTGCATGATCGATTTGCAAGCGGGGGAGAATAGACGGATCTATGGTTCGAGCCGTTCGACCCTTCGGCAGTGCACATTTTATTATTGTTGGTCCACCCCGTTCGACCCTCGGCATTTCTTGCGCATGATAATTGCCGCATATTTTCTGTAATTATTACCTGTTTATTGGCCTATGAAGTTTTAAATTGCCAACTGAAATGACGAAGATTTAAAGTGTTAAATGTGAAAGAAGTTGATATTACTTATCCCTGATCTTATTAAATTTCCTATGATATTCCCGCTTAGTGTCTCACTTGATTAGACTAAATTTACTTCTAACAAGTGTCTAATTCGACCTCTTGTCACTACCTCTTTGAGGTTAGGCGGGATACTTACTGAGTACACGTTATTTTTGTACTCATGCTACATCTGGTGTGCATTTTCATTGCACGGGTACTTTCACATCGATGTTGCCGGCTTGGAGACTTAGGCGATCCGCAACTGACAGAGTCTCCTTCAGATGTATTTATTTTTATTTTAAATTCCTTGTCCAGTTGTATTTCAGACAAGCATTGTAGTATCTGTTTAATTCTTATAAATTTGCTCATGCACTTGTGACACCGGGTTCTGGGTATGTGTTTGGGATGTATTTGATTAAAAATGGAATATTAAACTATCGTATTTACTTAGCGTATTTTATTCAATTATTCCACAATAAAGTGAGAAGTAATGATTTTAAAAATGCTAAAATAGGAAATTTAACTTAACCATTAAATGATTGGATTGCTTGACAGTGGTGTCCGGCTCCATCACGGCCTTATGGATTTTGGGTCGTGACAACTTGGTATCTGAGTACTAGGTTCTCTTAGGTTTCACGAGTCATGAGCAAGTCTAGTAGAGTTTTGCGGATCGGTACGGAGACGTTTGTACTTATCTTCAAGAGGCTACAGGGCTGTTAGGAGTACTTCCGTTCTTGATCCCTCATCGTGCGATTTGATTCCTTTAAGGCTTATGCCTATGTTTCTTCCTACTCAATCTTACGCGTCGCTAAGCGCTTGCTCGGAATCAGGAATTTGAGGAATTGAAATGGTGCTACGGATAGGGTGCGTGATGTTTTCCATGCGTAATTGGTTGGGGTTGTTGTTGTTGCCCTGCAAAAGGATAATATGTTGTTTCAGCTCAGTAGCTGTGTTTCTGAGAGCCTTGAGGCTATGCTCAGGTAGTGATGATGCTTACGATTGGTTATCGCACGATGTGGGTGTGATGGTAGAATGGTTGCCCATATGTAGGGGCAATGAATGACTTGAAGGGAGGTCTTCTCAAAGCGTAATTTTGAGATTTCAGCATTTTAGTTCCGGCGGAGGAAAGGCAATTGAACTATAAATCGTCAGGTTTTGGATTGATAAAGTAGTAAGACTTGGTGTTTTCAAGTGAGGTGGAATATTCACATGTGATGTGATACCATTTTCATTGATTGAATGGAATATGTTAAGTTTGTCGGTGTTATGGTTTCTTCGGTTGCATGGGGTCAGAGTATTTTGAAGAAGTATTGAAGAAGCGGCTGTCAAAACCGTGAGGTGCGGTGGTTCAGTACTGGATAAGTATTGATAATGAAGGCATATCGAGAAAGATGATCTTCGGAGAGTTTGAAGTCGTGGTGAACTGCTGGTTTAAGAGCTACAGAGAATGATATTGAATTGAGGCAGCAATTGGGCAGCATATGATGAAGGAAGATATGTGAGAAGTGCTAGGCGGTGGTTCCATTTCTAGGAGGCCAGGTGTAAGAAGCGGAAGTCGAGCAGTCGCGTACAGGGGGAGTTTGACCAAAGTGGGAGAGCGACAGCATAATGGTGAATTAGAAGATATTGTAGCGCATTTAGTAGATGTCCATGAAGAGCGGACAGACTGGTAAAGTTGGTGAATGAGAACAGGCTTAGGACGGGGTACTGATGTTGTAGAGAGTGTGCAGTACAACGTCGTTGGAAGGTGTTAGTTGGTGATTTCCACAGGTGGGTTACCTCATGTGAGTAGGTTAGCAGTTGTGTGGTTGGCAAGTTTCTGCGAGGAATTCTAGAGGCTATTTGGTAAGAGGCCGAATATGTGAATGATGCTAGAGAATTTGAGTATTCATGGAATGCTAACAGGAGGATTTAGAAGAATTTGACGGGTTGGTCGAGCAAGATCGTGTCAGCAATGAAGAACGAATTTCGGTGGGTTCCAGGGTGGTGCAAAGAGTAGCTTTAGGCTAAGTGGGAGAGTCCCACCGCCTGCAATTGGGCTGCAGGATTATCTTCTCATGGGGCTTGCGGATTGTCGGCATATTAGCAAGTTATTACAGCTAAGGAATAAAGTGGTAATTGAGCATGGGATTTGATAAATATGTGCAAAAGTTGGTCCTATTGGACCAGGGTTAGGTTTTGGGAGATTCGGAATTTATGCTTAAGGCATAGGCGAGTTGTAAGGGTAGTGACTCAGTCACGTGCTTCATTGAGAAGGTGTGCATGTGCTAGAAGAGCCTTGAAGTTGATTGTATTCGGGGCCAATCAGAGTGGGTGACTCTTGATACTAGTCCTGATGAATTCGAAGGCTAAGAATGCGGTGTTTAAGGGTTTCAGGCAGTAGTATGATCAAGAATCGAGCTTTTGCAGCGTAATTTCTGAGAAAGGGAAAATAGTTGGGGTGTTCTATGTTATTTTCAGCATGCAAGATAGTATTGGAGGAAGGAGAGAAATGAACTCTAGATTTGGAGAAAGAGTATCAGGAGGGGTATATTAGTTGGAGTTGTGAATGTGCACAAGGAGGGTATGAGACGCTTTGTAGGATTGAGACAGCGTGGTCTCATGAGTCAAGTCCACTCGGGATGAGTGAGGATTGAGTTTGTTATGAGTTGAATGGGGTTACTATTATTTCTGAGGCAATTAAGGATAATCAAAAAGAAGATAGATTGGTTAGCCATGGTTGAAATTGCACATGTACGGCAATGATTGGTTTCGTCAGTGTGATTAAATTATGCATGTGGTTTGTGCTGGTGTGTGCGAGGCTTGTCGGCCGCCGTAATAGATCATAATTGGAAGCATTCAAGTATTATGGCTTGTCAGGTGTAGGCGGATCCTGGAAGGATCATGGNGTTGTTATGGTTCTCTTGAATTGAGGTAAGAAAAAGGTTTCTATATGATGGAGTGTTCACCCTATTAGTGGTTCAGCAGTTATGATGGAATTCTTGCGCCATTTCATATTGGCATGTTAGGTGCGGCAAACAGTATGTAATTGGGAGTAAGAATCGAGATTGCGTTTCGGTGTTAACAAGGATGTCATGAGCTCGGATGAGCAAGGAAACTGGTGTTGTCTTCAGTGTCACCTGAGATTGGTGTTTGGTAAAGGAGGCTTTGTATCCTGGTTATGGGTTCTTGATTTGTTTTACAATGTTAGCGTGGTCGGTGGTA
>ML254035.1:570-26986 GCA_005239495.1 Nicotiana undulata
AACGGGAATTCAAGGTGGGAGACTTGGTGCTCCTTTTCAATTCTAGACTCCGTCTCTTTCCAGGCAAACTCAAGTCTGGCCTGTTTGAAGTTGTATTGGTTACTCCCTTTGGTGCTCTCGATCTAAAGAACAAAAATGGGGAGATTTTTCGAGTGAATGGGCACCGGTTCAAGCACTACCTTGGGAAATTTGAAGAAAGCCACGTGATGGCTTTGATGAAGCTCAATTGAACATGGTAACATGTGTCGTGCCGCGACGTTAAATCAGTCGCTTCTTGGGAGGCAACCCATGTGTCTTTATTTTTGTTTCTATTTGATTTTCTTGGTAGTATATGACTCATTTTTGGACTAACTGGTTGTGGGATGTTGTAGGATTATTTTGATGCAGGGCACAAGGCTAAGTTGTAAAAACCTAGCTCTCTGAAGTTGCAATGCGGTCCGCGGTCGATTTTGTGTGGTCTGCGGAGCTGGCTCCCCAGAAAAACAAGTCTCTGAAGTTGCACTGCGGACCGTGGTACACTTTTTGCGGTCCGCGAAGTTAGCTCACAACAAGTGACTCCTATGAAGTTTCCACTGCGGCCGCGATACCATTTTACGCGGACCGCGGTGGACCACAACGGCCGCGGTTGATTTTACGCGGACCGCAGTGGCCAATTGCCTAATTGCCCAGAACTTTAAAGGACCGCGATCATTTTATGCGGTCCGCGGTGGGGTGAGTACTGTGGGTCCCAGGCCCAGCTCTATAAATAGGGCCTCAGGGCTTCATTTTACACTTTACGCTCTTTGACTCTTTGCAGTACAATTTTAACTGTGCATCACTCTTGCTAATTTCAAGTGTTCATTTCATTCATCACATCTTCATCCCACATCTAGTAAGTGTAATTTTGATTTCCTAACTTCTTAATTTTATTATTTTCTTGTTTACTTAGTAGATTTTCTTCTTCTATTTTCCTTTTTTCTCCTCTAGTCCATTAATCATGTGTAGGGTTTGTTCATAATGCTTAATTTAGACCTATTGTAGTTAATTACACTTATTAAACACCTAGGGTTTCAACAACTTGTGCATTTGAACTTGAATTAAAAGTAAAAATCGAAACCCTAGGTTGGGAATTAGTGCGGTCCGCGGTACTTTTATGCGGACCGCGGTGCTTTAAATGTCACAAGTCCCAATTGATCACCGCGGTGCCTTTTTGTGCGGTCCGCGGTGACATAAAGTGGACCGCAGTCATTTTTACGCGGTCCGCGGTGACCATCTTCAGAGAGGTAGGTAGTCTGAACCCCACCTCAACGCGGACCGCGGTCGTTTTTGTGAGGTCCGTGGTGCCTTAGTGTGGACCGCGGTCGTTTTTATGCGGTCCGTGGTGACAACTTCAGAGAGGTGGGTAGTCTGAACCCCACCTCAATGCGGACCGCGGTCCTTTTTGTGCGGTCCGCGGTCTGCTACTTCTGCAACATAAATCCAATGTTCTGCTACCTTTTTCTTCATGGATAAATACATTGCTTGGATACTAACAATCTTTAAATGAATTGAACTTGCAGATTATAGTCCATTCAAGAGGTGGTGGCCGTAAACCAAGCGGAAAGGTTGAATCCTCCAGGGGGAGAGGCAAGGGAATGATCAGACTAACTCCCCAAGTCCGGCGAGCAATAAAAGAAACTAGAAAGACAATCTGGGCCATGGATAGAGCTGCTTCCCAATCGGGAAGTGAGTATGCACCCTCCGGAGAGGGATCTGAGTCAGAGTCGGTACCAGAGTTTATCACCGACTACCCGGAAAGGTTCAGATTGACAAATGAACCTTCTGACTCCCCTTCTGCCCAAGCAGCAGCACACTCTGAGTCGTCTGAAGGCTCAGCTATAGGGAGTGCTCATGAATACTCCACCTCACCTACAACATATCTATCAGGTGAGCACTCCGAAGAAGAAGAGGCAGGGGGTGAGACCCAAACAGGGGGTGAACCCCGAGTAGGGGGGGGTTGAAAGAACAAGAAAATCGGAAGCATGGCAAGATCGATTTGTGAGTGAACCGACATTTCATAAATTCCGGGAATGGTGGCCTGAGAGGAAATTAATCCTGGAGCGTAAATTCATCATAAGGGACCTTTTGCCGGATAACCCCAATGTGCGGATACAGTTCAGAGAGAGAAAAGGCTGGGACTATTTCACTTGCTAGCTGCCGGAGGCAAATGAGCACCTCGTCAAGGAGTTCTACACGAATTTTGCTTATCTGAAAAAAAGGTCTCCAAGGCGACTAAAGTGCGCAATCTGACCATACCTTTTGATGGGGGGGCATTAAACAACTACCTAGAATTCGATGATAAGGATGAGTCAGAGTACTTGGAGAAATTGAGAGCGGGGGATGATGCTCGTTCATGGCTAGAGGAGCACTTGGCAATCCCAGGTGAAACCCCAGGCTGGTTGCAAGCAGGGAAAGTGATTCTGAGGAGGATACTAAATTTTGAGGTCAAAGGTTGGGAGACGTTCGTGTGTAGCAGGCTCGACCCCACCTTCCATGAAAATTCTCTTCCTCTTAGGCGGGCTGTGCTGATTGCTTCTATCACGGCAGGGATCCCGATCAATGTCGGGATTGTGATGTCAAGGGTTATCAACCAGGTGGTGAATGAAGGAGATAGAGCCTATCCCTTCCCTAATTTCTTGACCATGTACCTTGAAGATCAAAAAGTAGAAAAGAGGAAGTTTGATGTGAAATTGAAGCCAAAGGCTCCGTTCTCCTAGTATAGCCTTCAGGGTGATGAAAACCCCAAAAGAAAAAATTTCAAAGGAAAATCCACCGCTTCCACTAGCCAATATGAAGAGCCAGTGGTTGTAGTGGCATCTTCTAACCCTGCCTCAGCCACCCCAGACATTGCTGGCCCATCCACCCCAGCCACCCCAGACATTGCCGGCCCTTCCACTTCAGCAGCCCCAGACATTCATTTATCACGGGCATACACTCTGACTGCCCACCGTCTGAGACAAACCCTATCCAGTATCAATAACTAGATGCAGGAAACTACTTCTAAGCTGTCTGTCCTTTCCATGACGGTGGCAGCCCAAGCTGCACCTCCCCCACCACAGGTCCCACAGTCCGTGGAGGACGCTATCAAGGAACTTCTGGAAAACAAAAGAAAATTCTTGATAACCAGAGGTTGATTTTGGACGCTGTTGGTTCTCATGGGAAGGCACTGACGGATCTTGCAAAGGAGACGAAGAAGCTGAGGAAAACTCGTGCCTCCAAGGAGTCAGTGAAGAAGCTAAGGAAAGAGGTAGATAAGCTAAAGGAGGATCACCTGCTATTAGACCTGCTCCTGCATGACCCTGCTGCCCAGCCTGAGCTAGAGCCGGAGATAGAGAGTCCAGCAAAGAGGAAGAGAGTGCTTCCCCATACTGAGGGCATTGTGATAGAGTTGGCACACCCACAGAGAGATACATCGAGTCAGCCACAGCTGTCAGTACATGCCCAGGTTACAGAGGAGGTCCAGGTCCAGGTCCCGATGGAGACACAGGGTTCTGGGGACCAATCACAGGTTCCCACGCAGTCCACAAACCTTGGGACCCACACTGAGGATCCTATGCAGACGGAGGGCCTATAGGGAGTTTCTCTTTACTCTCTCTCCTTACTTTTGAGCTTATTTTTCTAGTTAGCATTGAGGATAATGCTAGCTCTCATTTGAGGGGGTAGCCCTATTTTGGTTGGATTTGGATGACTGTATAAATTAGATACTATTTTTATTATGCTTTCTTTTTTATTTTGGTATGTACATAAATTTACTATTCTAGTACTGTTCGTATTTTTGCACTTTTTGGTCTGTATATAAAGTTACTTTTTAAAGTATATATTCATTCCCCCTTATGTATATTCGATTAACTCCCCTCTTGTATATATTCATTCTACATTACGCATTTTATTTTCCGCATTTTTTCCTTTTGTAGCTTCTTATATTATTTTTGTAGCTTCTTGTTTTGAATATTTCGCGCGCAATAAGCCTTTGGTTCTCTTAATGCCACGGTTCTTTCCAAAGGTGGAATTTGTGTGCACTGGGTGGCTCTTCCTGAGGATGGATGGTGTGACAACTTTCTTAAGGGATTGAGTCTAATTTTCTTTTTTGCTTTTTTTGTAAATAGTAGTTGATAAGGAATGGTACCTCAAGCAAAGCTTCACTTGGGCCTAACACCTTTGCCTTTGATCCTATGGTAAAAAACAAATCGTTGTGTTTAGGATGGTAAAAGTCGTGATCTTGAGACTCTTGTGTTGGCCGATAATCATCAAGTGGTTTTTCGGGACCATTGTGTTGCTCAAATCATAGCTAAGGTCGTTGTGGGCCCCCGAATCTGTTTCTTTAGAAATCCCATAGCTTGAGTGGTGAGAGTTTTGATTTCAAGTCCAAGTCCCGTGCCATTAGTCTAGAACTTGCCCTGAATATTTGTGTAGGCGAAATCCTAAGTGTAGTTTGACTTGAGATGTGATTATAGGCTCTCCTTGATCCGAATGATTACTTGAACATTTCCATAGCCTACCAATGACAATTTCCCTAGTCAACCCTTTTGAGCCTTAGACATTTTTTTTCTTTCAAAAACCATGATACAAGCCTTTACCAATTTTAACCCTCTCTTGGCACCCCTTCTTCCCTTAGCGCAAGGCAAAAACGTAAGTATGGGGGAGAGACGAGGAATGCAACAAAGTGAAAAAGAAGGTACAAAAAGGAAGAAAAGGAAAGGCAATGAAAAAGAAAGAAAAGAAAAATCAAAAAGCCAAAAAGAATGAACAAGTTAGAAGAAATAAAAGGGAATCAATGAAAAGAAAGAAATTAAAGGTGTGGAATGTTTAGAAAGGAGAAAAATGATTGAATTGAACAAGAAGGAGTGATAGTGTGTCTCTCTAACCCCTCAGAAAGAGCTAAATGACTCAAGAAGTCAAGAGAATGTGAAACAGATGAAGTGCTTAAGGGAAGATAGAACTAACCTTGACCAAATATTTCCTACCTTAAACCAAAAGCCTTCATCATGTGTCCACAAAAGTACTATATGATGTTGAGTTGAATGAAGCTTACATTAGTGGCGACTCACATAAGGGGCAAGCCTATGGTACTTTAAGCCGGACTTGAGTCTTTTCCTTGAGAGAGATGAGTGAACTCCCATTATCCTCGTTCTGAGTGTTACAATATTAAAGTGAGGTTTGCTTAGGGAGAGTTGAGGAGTATGAATTTGGGTTCCACAATGACCAAAGTAGTAGTAAGAGTTTCGTTGATGAGTCGAGTCAACTCTTGATGCTCTTGTGTCACACTGAAATCCATGGGTTTTAAAGGTCAAATGTTGTTAATGATTCATTTGCATTGAGGGCAATTGTTAGTCCCAATTGATGCTAGAAGAGGTTACCTTAGGGCAGCCGAATTTTCTTGGATTTATTCAAAGAGGGGTGGGGCTTATTTTGTTTGCTTGAGGACAAGCAAAAGCTTAAGTTTGGGGGAGTTGATAACTAGGGATTTTACCTTATTTTACACTCTTTCGTACTTAAGTCTTGAACAAAATTGTATGAAAAATAGTCCTAAAGGCTTACTTGTTGTGCTTGTTGAAGGGTTTAGTCAAAAAGGATGACAAACAGTCAAAGACCTGCTAAAAAAGGAGTGAAACCTGCACGAGTACCAAGGCCAAGCACATGTAGAGTTATATTGACCAGTGCGGACCGCGATCCAGTTTATGTGGTCCGCACTGAACAGATTCAGAGAGTGCTTCCCAAGGCCAATCCAACGCGGACAGCGGTCCATTTTATGCGGTCCGCGGTGGAAAGATTCAGAGAAGCTGTTTCCAAGGAAAAAGTCATCGCGGACCGCGGTCCAGTTTATGCGGTCCACGATGGTGAGATTCAGAGAGCTGTTTTGAAGGGAAAAATCAACGCGTACTGCGGTCCAATCTACGCGGTCCGCGGTCAAGAGATTCAGAGAACCCAGACCTTGAAGGCTAGAAGACCACCGCGGACCGCAGTCCTTTCTTCGCGGTCCGCGTTGAAGCCACCACGGCCGCGGTGCATGTTTATGCGGACCACGGTGTCCAAGTTCAGAGCCCAGTTTTGTAAGCCAAAAGCCTCACCGCGGCCGCGGTCCATTTTGCGCAGTCCGTGGTGACCCCGCAGGGGTATTTTTGTCCAGAAAATTCGGCCAAGTATAAATAGTTTCTTTTCTTATTTTTTTAGGTTAAGCTTTGTACTGGGATATAGTGGGGAGCTCGTGAACGACTTTTATTCACCTTTTTAGTACTTTTAGAAGGATTTCAACATTGAATCTTTCAATTTTAGTTTATAATACAATTATATGGGTTTTGCTTCATCTATTTCTCTGATTTCTTCAGTTTGTATGAGTAGATAAACCCATTAGCTAGGGTTGTGGCTCAACCCTAGAGTGAGTGTTTAATGGGTCCTTTAAATTAAGGCTTAGATGTTTATGGGCGTTTGGTATTTGGGCTGATTTGTGATTTTCATGTTAAAATTGGTGGTTGCAAACACTAATTGGTGTTCAATTGACTTGGCTTCTTCTTGAGAAAGAGAAATTGAGTCTAGAAAATCAGCCCAACAAGGAATTGGGATGAAATCAAGAGATTGATAGTCCCAATTAACGGGTTAAACCTAGAGATATTAAAACCCTACTTGAGCCAATATTGCTTGCATAATTTTGACACCCAATTGACCTCGAGAGAGGCAATTAGGACAAAGCCACTCAAACTACCGAGAGGTATATAGTGGCTAATTTCGTGCATTGGTTATGCCATGTTCCCTTTGTTAACATCTCTGCCTTAGGTATTGGACTCTGTTAAATACTTGCCTAGGATAAAGTCATAACCCTAGTGCCTTTTATCCATTAAGAAAACAACCAAAAAGATATTCGTTAGTTAATTAGCAAATTACTCTTAGTGTAAACTGTAGTATAATTGTCAAACCAACAGGTATGAAAAGTTAAATTAAGAGCACGAACCACTACCAGATTACCTAGAAACTCAACTCCTTATGGATTTGATCACGATCCTTCGGGTAAAAGCTGCTACGACCCTCATCTTGCTACTTTATAGTAGTGTAGGTGAGAGAACGATCAAAAGTTGGCTGACAATCATCAACAACTGTCTGCTGCCATTCGATAATACTACTGATGTTAATGGGCCAAGGGAAGCGATGATATGGTGCTTCACGAATCACCACGATTTTGACGTGGCCCGACTCATTCAGGACGAAATGTTTATTCGCTCCAAGGAGAAAAAGTATGGGTTCTATTTCCCTTATCTGGTCACCAGTCTGTGTCGAGCAGCAAGAGTTCCTTAAAATATCAGTGTAGATGGGAAGGTGCAAGTAAAGGCCCCATTCAGGGCGAGCAAAATAACAGTTGGGATATACCAGGGGCACCTACAGCTGAGCACAATGATCCCTTGGATGAGGCGGATGATGATGATGATGATGATGATGATGGTGATGAGGGGGCTACGCATGCCTCCTCCCCACATGTGCAGATTGCTGATGAGGCTGGCCCATTACAGGCTCGTCAGAGTACACGTTTGACAACCTTGAAACACGAAATGGCTGGCTTGTGCACTTCGGTCACTGACATGGGTACTAGAGTTGATACTCTGGCTACTCAAAGTGCTAAGTCAGAGAAGAAGATAATGGGCTGGCTACGGGCGCTAGGTCGAGCATGTCACCTCGATCCTAGCACTATCTCCGATCAGGATTGAGCACCAGGGAAGTACCCTTACCTTACTCTGCTTTCATTTCTTTGACATGGGGACATGCCAAAATTTTAAGTGTGGGGTGGGGGGTGTTTGTTGTTGTATATTTGTATGTATTTGATTGGTATCTTGGTTTGTTTTAATTAACTTCGACTTGGCCCGAAGATGGACACCTCTCGACGGGTCTCTTGAGGGACTTAAGTCGAACAAAAAAAACCAAAAAAAAGATTTTCTTTTGTTAGGTAGTGTATCAACTCCCCCTTGGTTTTTCTTTAAACCACGGTTCTTTTCCAATGATTTTCATTTGAACCGGGTGTAGCTAGTTTTTCTTTTTAGTTTAGGAACTTCTGGGTGAGGGAAAGAATAGAAATAGGATCCCTTAACTCTATGGTACCTTGAATATGGATTACCTTAATGTGACACTTAGGCTCATTAGTCAACTCTAGCAAGAAAGCCTTAAGTACCTTGAGCAGAGTGTCTGATGATCCGAACTGAAGTGAGTCATGTGCCATGTGTGAGTGAGGCTTTGTGTATTCTGTTCTAGCATTCTGATCACGCTCAACTATGTCTCATAAAAAGAATAAGTCGGCGTTGCAAATATAATCTGAGTATTTTTCCTAGAGTCGAATCCCACAGAGAATTAACCTATCAATTATCGTTGTCAGACTCACTCGATTCTTCGAAATCAACTTCCCAAAGGTTATGAATAACAATTTGTTGGTATTTTTACTAACTAAAACTGAATGAAATTAAGTAAAATAAAAGATAACTAATGTTGAGTTGTAAACAAATGCGAGAAGGATCTAAGGTTATGGTTTCCCCCGTTGATGGAATCCCTTATTGTATATTTCATGTAGTTTGGCCTAATTATCTATATCAATCATGAGCACTTTCGTTACCGTAATTCTCTCTCGAGCAACTACGACAATTTCCTAGACGCACTCTCCCGAGCTACGCTAGCTTGCTTTTATTACAACTCACTTTAGATTGCACCCAAGGTATCGTTATCCCTAATCTAACCTTTAAACCCCCGGTTATGGATCCCTCCTATACTTTGGGAGTGGTGTTTTTCAACAACTACCTAAATATGCACTCTCTCCCGAGCAGATACACACTAAATAGGCACAACTAATTGAGGGCCCTTCAATCAACTACAATAAGAACTTAGTTGAAAAAATAGAGATTGAAACCAAGAAAACTATATTAATATAAAAAGATGTTCATCCTCAACGGGTTCCACAAAAAACTTAGACTAAATAATTTAGCTACTCATAATTGTACTGAAAATAATAACAAAAGAATTCATCAACAATGGTAAAATCACAAGGAAGAAAGATGAGATTTGATGCCCAATTGTCCTCCTTGCCTCTTGCCTTTGCTTTTCTTGAACAAGACTCTAAACCTTGATATTTTACTCCTTTGGGCGAGTTGAACCTTATATAGGTTAAGTGGACTTGCTCCAAACTTCCAATTTTACCCCTGGGAAATAACGCTTATGACTGGGACTAGCGCGCTACTGGGCGCGCTAATGGCTTTTCATTCTGCTTGGGGATCGCTGGGTAGCGCGGTCGCGCTAAGACCGCGCTAATGGTGTTTCGTTCTGTTCCCTCGCACCTGAACTAGCGCAGCCGTGCTAGTGGACTTGTAATCTGTCCCAATTTTCTTCCTTCTTTTCACACGTCAAATACTCTAAGGGGCCTTTCTCCTTCAATTCGGCTCCGAACACCATCCTAGGTCCTCATAAGCGCATTTTGGTCCTGCGAAACATAAAATCAACAATTAGAGCCATTTTAACCTCATTTCATGTTCCTAATACAGTGAAGCATCATTAAGTTGGAGTGTAAGTCTACACTAACTATGTGAATTTATCCTATTATCAACACCCCACACTTAAATCATTGCTGTCCTCGAGCAATCCATTATACTCTACAAAGGTCCTTTCATAAGCATGTCCCTAATGTGTCACACTATGAACATGTTACAAGGGTTGTACCTAGCAATGTAACATACATGCCTCAAGGGTCGACTCTCACATGCCATGCAATATTCCTACTTCCTCAAAGTACTCTACACAGAGGTCAAGACTTACCTTTCCGTCATGAATCAAGTGCCCTCACATCACACACACTAGAGTAGTTCCACATGAATAATATTAAGAACAAGTAGGAACTCAAATAGAAAGAATTCACTCACTCTCGGAAAGAACATTCATATGCCACAAAGATACACCATAGGCTTTCCCGTAGTGTAATACTCTACTAATAGAGTCCATTCAGTCTAAGATCAATTAGGTCTTCATTTGGTTGTAATGTAGGCCAAGGGACGGGTAGGATATATTTAGATGTAGTGACTAACCTCCCTAAGCACTTTTAATACAATTACGTTAACTTTCAGACCATTCTTATGCCCAGCCAGAATTTCCACCACTCTATTTAGATTACCCCAAAACTCCCTTAGGTGCAATTTTATCAATTCACCACTCATCAAGGACTGCATTTATTCATTGTCCTTCTTTCTTCACTTTTTTTTTCCAGTGGTGTTTATTCTTTTATCTCTTTGCACCATTCTTTCTATTTCGTTGATTCCACTCAATAACCAAACCACCACCCGACACTTTGACTTTTACATGTTATCTACAATTCAAGTGCTCATGGGAGGTAAAAGGGTTCAAACAGAGTGCGTCATCAAGCTTCTTCGCCCAATCAGTTCTTGTGGTGTTCACCGTTTTAGTCAGCACACTCTTGATTTCTCGATTTGACACCTCAACCTGCCCACTCGTATGAGGGTGATAAGGGGTTGCCACTTTGTGGCGCACATCGTACTTAGCTAACAACTTTTCGAAGGCACGATTGCAGAAGTGAGTGCCTCTGTCACTGATGATGGCCCTTGGGATCCAAAAATGGGTGAATATGTTTTTCTTCAAGAACCCCACCACCACCCTTGCATCATTGGTGGGGAGTGTTGCAGCTTCCACCCATTTGGATACATAGTCTACAGTAACAAGTATGTACTTATTTCCATAGGATCTGACAAAGGGACCCATGAAGTCAATCCCCCAAACATCAAACACCTCGACCTCTTGAATCGGGATCATAGGCATCTCATGACGACAGGATATGTTCCCCGTACTTTGACATTCATCACAGCCTTTCACCCATTGGTGTGCATCTTTGAACACAGTTGGCCAGTAGAATTGGCCTCTAGAACTTTGGCTGTTGTTCGAACTCTTCCAAAATTCCCTCCATACGCTGATGCGTGACAAGCCTGCAAAATAGAAAATTATTCTATCTCGGGGACGCACCTCCAGATCATATTGTCAATACAAATTCTAAACAGGTGAGGTTCATCCTAGTAATAATTGCGGCAATCACGATAAAACTTTTTCTTTTGGACAGATGAGAATTCATAGGGCTCAATACCACTTGCCAGGTAATTTGCTATGTCTGCATACCATGGCACCTCCTCCATGCTCGTGGCGAGTAGCTGCTCGTCTGGAAAGGTTTCCAGAATATCCTCTACTTCCACTGCATTTTCAGCGCCTTCAAGTCACGACAGATGGTCCGCGACTTGGTTCTCCGTTCCCTTGCGGTCACGAATATCTAGATCGAATTCTTGCAGTAGCAGCACCCAACGAATTAGGCGCGGCTTGGATTCTTTCTTCTCAATCAAATACCTGAGGGCAGCATGATCAGTGTAAACAATCACCTTCAAGCCGATCAGGTATGATCTGAACTTGTCAAAGGCTAACACTATTGCCAGCATCTCTTTTTCGGTCACCGTGTAGTTCAGCTGAGCTCCACTCAATGTACTACTCGCATAGTAGATCAGGTGCATTATCATTTCCTTTCGCTATCCTAACACAACTCCCACTGCGTAGTCACTAGCATCACACATGAGCTCGAATGGTTGCTCCCAGTCAGGAGCAACAATGATCGGGGCCGTGACTAGCCTTTTTTAAAATCCTCAAAAGCCACCCTACAATCATTAGAAAACACAAAAAGGTTATCTTTTTCGAGAAACTTATATAGGGGGTTGGCTATTTTGGAGAAGTCTCTGATGAATCGCCGGTAGAACCCGGCGTGCCCAAGGAAGCTCCTTATCGCTTTAACCGATGTGGGTGGTGGAAGCTTTGCAATCACATCTACTTTTGCACGATCCACCTCAATTCCTTTGCTTGACACCAAGTGCCCCAAGACTATCCCCTCTTGTACCATGAAATGGCACTTCTCCCAATTAAACATAAGGTTCTTCTCAATACACCGCTTCAGCACTCAGGTTAGATATGCTAGGCATTCATCGAATGAATTTCCCACCACTGAGAAATCATCCATGAACACCTCCATGATATCCTCGACCATGTCAGTGAATATGGCCATCATGCACCTTTGAAATGTGGCAGGTGCATTGCATAAGCCCATCCTTTTGAAGGCAAAGATCACGTAGGAACATGTGAAGGAGGTCGTTTCCCGGGTACCCATCCAGGAAACAAAAGTGAGACCTCTCTGCTAGTCTGTCGAGAATTTGATAGATGAAGGAAAGTGGGAAGTGATCTTTCCGGTTGGCTAGATTCAACTTTCTGTAGTCCATGCAGATTCTCTAGCCAGTGACGGTTCTTGTGGATATCAGCTCATTGTTGTCATTTTTTACAATCATCATGCCACCCTTCTTAGGGACACATTGCACCGGGCTAACCCAGTTGCTGCCAGAGATGGGGAAAATGATTCCTGCATCTAACCACTTTATGATTTCCTTCTTCACCGCTTCCTTCATGTTTGGGTTCAGCCGCCTTTGGTGTTCCCTGGAAGGTTTGTGCCCATCTTTCAGCAGAATTATGCATACAGTATGCCGGGTTGATCCCCTTTATGTCTGCCATGGTCCACCCAATGGAAGTCTTGCACTCAGTGAGTACCTGTAAGAGTTGTTTTGCCTGCACATCTAACAAATTGGATGAGATAATAACATGTAAAGTAGAATTAGGTCCAAGAAACGTGTACCTGAGATGGGCTGGCAGTGGCTTCAACTCCAGCTTAGGTGGCTCTTTAACAGATGGATTGGCTGACGGAGTCTCTCTCTTTTCTAAGTGTAAGGGCTCAAACTCGAGTGCCCTCAGCCAAACACCTTTTCCTTCAAGTGCTAACACCCATTCTGCCAATTCTTCCCCATTTACCTCACCCAAATTCATCAAACATGCAACAAGGGGGTCCTCAATAGTTAAGGACTCATCATCTTCCTCCACTATCACATACACAACATCAATAAGAGAACAATTGGCGAATTCACTTGGTCGCATCATGGATTTCTGCACATTGAATGTGATTTCTTCGTCGTTCAACCTCATCTTGAGCTCCCCAGTTTCACAATCAATGAGGGCTCGTCCTGTGGCCAAGAATGGCCTTCCCAAAATTATGGTAATCTCCTCATCCACTCTGCAGTCTAGTATCACAAAATCTGCGGGGAACACAAACTTCCTCACTTGCACCAATACATCATCAAGAATGCCTGACGGTTTTTTCACCGTCCTATCTACCAGCTGCAACAACATAGAGGTTGGTCTAGCTCTACCGATCCCCAACCTCTTGTAGATGGCAGGGGCATAAGATTAATGTTGTCCCCTAAATCACAAAGTGCCTTTGCAAAGGCAAAATTTTCAATGGTGCAGGGGATGGTGAAACTCCTTGGATCAGACATCTTTTCCGCAATTGGTCGGGTCACGAGAGCACTGCAAGTCTGAGTAAGCATCACTATGGCCAAGTCTTGGAAGTCAAATTTTTGGGACATTAAGTCCTTCATCATTTTGGCATGCCCAGGCATCTCATTTAGATCATCAATCAAAGGAATGTTTACCTGTATCTGTTTCAACATGTCCAAGAACTTTTTATACTGTTCATCTTTCTGGTACTTGGCCAGCCTTTGTGGGAATGGTGCTGGAGGTCTCTTCTTCCCAGTGATTTGGGATTTTTCTTTGTCAGCTACCACCTCAATTACCGGTTCCTAGGCTCTCTCAACTTTTTTCTCAGCCTCATTCTGTGCGCTGGGTTCTCCTTCCGTAGGCTGCACTGTCACCTCAGTCAGGTTTGTTGAATCATTAATTTCAATCGGCACTGGTACCAGTGTCTCAGCCTGTCTGCTCTCGAGCTCTTTCCTGCTCCAAGTCTAAGTCCCTGCCATTGCGTATACTCACTGCCATTAGCTTCTTCGGACCCTGATCTTTAGGATTTACCTGCATGTCTGCAGGCAATGTCCCATGAGGATGATGATTTAGAGACATCGAGATCTGGCCCATTTGCACTTCAATATTTTTAATAGCAGATTCATGTGCATCTACTCGTTCACTTATTTTGGCAGTTGACCCAATAACTTGTTTCATCATTGCTTCAAGTCTGAAAAACCCATCTTCTTGTCTCCCCCCATGTTGTTGCTGAGGGGGGTGATAAGCATGTTGCTGATTCTGATTATTATACCCCTGCAGCCTTTGATAAGGTGCCACATTACCCTGAGGTCGCTGTATTGGTAAAAAAGAGTTTCACACGTAAGATGATTCCTGACAAATCAGCCAGCTACGTGGACCAAGGAAAATATGACAGCTGGATATGATTCTATAAAGAGGTACGGAACAAAGAGGTACGGATCAATAAACCTACGGGGTAATCAGCTACGGGAAACCTAACCTGATTGGGACAAGGAAGAGATACGATCAAAATGAATCTGGACAGAGCTACGGGCAGATCCAGAGATCCTCAATTAATGACTCATATGTTACACAACCTTCACGCAACAGTTACAGTTATCTTTTGAAACGTCCCATTAATGTAATAATTAGTCATTAATGAGTGATCATTGTAAAAGGCAGACGTTATATTGAGGAACTCCCTATATAAGGGAAGAAAAAATGGCTTGTAAGGGCATCTGAACTACGAATACAATACACTTTACTTTTATGAAGCATCTTATTATCATCATTTACTTATTCTTCTTTACTTAATATTATTTCCTTGATTATCAGTAACCCGTGTTCATCCTAAAAATAGCTTTGGTCAACGGATCTAATTCTTTGGTTAAACAAATTGGTTCCGTTACCGGGAATCTGATAATATTTGTTTGCTTTTTAACCGATATCCTCTAAACTATGTCGAACTCTAACGACAACAACCAACAGAGAGATAGGATTCCATCACCTCTTCCATCCCCAAGAGGTTCAAGGGAACAATCCCAAGAGAGATCCAATAACAACAACGATCAAACAGTAGAACAAGATCGTATAAAGCAAATGATTGCAGAGTATGTGAGTCAAGCTTTGCAAGCATTTGAAAGGGGATTACCAGCGACATCACCTACATCACTGACACCACCTCATAATAACACAATTACCGTGGAAAATCCTCAGTCTGGGTTGGTAAATTCAGCAAGGGATGACACTCCTAACAAATCTCACGAAATAAGACCAGGTATGACTAATAACCCTGAATTACAAAATTTACTACTAACCTTGCAGAAACAGGTAAAGGAACAAAACGATCGAATCGAGCAAATTCATGGAGTACCACCTGTTATCAAGGGCATTGATGTTGATAGATATTCTCAACAACCTTGGAAACCAAGCGCGGCACCCTTGCCTATACCCAAGAAATTTAAAATGCCTGACGTTCCTAAGTATGACGGAATAACTGACCCACGCGACCATGTGACTGCTTTTACTACCGGAGTAAAGGGCAACGTCTTAACAAAACAAGAGATTGAATCAGTCCTTGTCAAAAAGTTTGGAGAAACACTTACCAAAGGAGCCCTAACCTGGTATTCTCTTCTCCCTGAAAATTCTATTGATTCTTTTGCTGAGCTTGCAGATTCTTTCATAAAAGCACACTCTGGTGCACAAAACGTCGAGAAAAGAATGGAGGAAATATTTAAAATAAAGCAAGGAGACACGGAACTACTCCGTGAATTTGTAGACAAGTTCCAGCGAGAAAGAATGCAATTACCCAGGGTGCCTGATAATTGGGCAGTCATGGCATTCGCAAGTAATCTAAATGATAAAAGCTCAGAAGCCACGAGGAGACTCAAAGAAAATTTGAGAGAATTCCTAGCGACAACGTGGAATGATGTATATAACAACTACAATACTAAACTTCGAATAGAAGAAGATGTGATTGCTCGTTCGAAAGATGAAGATCATTCCAGATCCAGGCGATCCGAATCAGACAAGAGATCAGGTAAAAACAGGTACGATCCTTACTTAGGACTATCGGGACACGAAACTCGCCCTAGGTTTGAAAACACTAGGTCGGATTATAGACCACCAAGCAGGGGTGTAGGCTCATCCTCATCTAGATCCAGAAAGGATCGGGATGAACGACCTAGAGGTAATGTACGAATTGGGGATCATACCTTTAATGTAAGTACTCCTGAACTTGTTTCGATATTAAGAAATATGGGAGATAAGGTTAAGTGGCCCAAAGAAATGCGGTCAAACCCAAATAAGAGGAACCCAGATTTCTGGTGTGAATTCCATAATGATCATGGACACAGGACTGCAGATTGCAGATTTTTACAAGGTGACATAGAACAATTATTGAAACAGGGCTATTTAACAGAATTATTTAGTTATAAAGGTAAACAGGCATATATGAAGAACAGGCAGGAGCCCCCGAAGCCTCCATCTCCAAAAAGAACCGTCAACGTGATACATGGAGGAGAGGAAATGAACAGAATAGTTTGCAAATTAGCCTCGAAGGTCACAATTACCCACAGAAAGTGGGTTCGAGAACATCCAGATGAAGATAATATAACCTTTGACGATGCAGATTTTGGCAGACTAATGCTCCCCCACAACGATGCTCTGGTAATATCCTTACTCATTCATGACACTAACGTTAAAAGAGTGTTGATTGATCCAGGTAGTTCAGTCAATATCATTCTGCTAAGAGTCGTGGAAGAAATGCTCATGGGAAATCAGGTGATCCCAAAGGCACGAGCCATATCAGGGTTTGATAACTCTATAATGATAACCAAAGAAGATATCGAACTTAGCACTTATGCCGATGGAGTAACTAAGAACACCAAATTCCAAGTCATTGATACTGACGTGGCTTATAACGTGATTATGGGAAGGCCCTGGATCTACGACATGAAAGCGGTACCATCCACCTTACACCAGGTAATTAAATTCCCTTCAAAATGGGGAATCAGACAGATTAGAGGTGATCAACAGACCTCCAGAAATATAAATTCCGTGGTGCATTATAACAAAAAAGTAGAGACGGAAGAATCGGAAGATAGAGAAATCTTCCAGAAAGATGTCACCGGGCATACAGGTACGGAAAAAGTTACTTACCAAACAAGTACGAAAGAAATGAACATTCAAACAGATACGGAAGGAGATACTCACGAGAAGGTGAATCAAGTCACCACGGAAGATGCATTGGACCACACGGATGTAGATTCCAGACCGGACGTCATTCAAGAACCGGAGGAAGACGAGCACATCAAAACAACCACGGAAGAGCTCGAAGTTGTTCCATTGTTCGGACAAAAACCTGAACAGAAGGTATATATAGGCACAAGGCTGAGCCCCGGTCAAAGAGGTACGTTAATTTATTATTTAAAGGCTACCACAGATTGCTTTGCGTGGTCCCACTCAGATATGAAAGGTATCCCACCAGAAGTGATGACTCATAAACTAAATGAAGATCCATCATTCGTACATGTTAAGCAGAAGAAAAGAAAGCAAGGACTATTCAAGAACCAAGTGATTGACGAAGAGGTACAAAAACTCTTGAAAATTGGTTCGATACGAGAGGTAACGTACCCTAACCGGTTAGCTAACACTGTGGTAGTACCTAAAAAGAATGGAAAATAGAGAGTATGCGTAGATTATACTGATTTAAATAAAGCATGCCCCAAACATTCATTCCCATTACCACACATAGATCAAATGATTGATGCCACCGCAAGTCATGAATTGCTAAGCTTTCTAGATGCATATTCTGGTTATAATCATATTAAAATGGATTCCTCAAACGAGGAAAAAACCTCCTTTATTACGAACAGGGGTACTTATTGTTATAAAGTCATGCCTTTTGGCTTAAAAACGCCGGAGCCACGTATCAAAGGCTAGTGACCAAGATATTCCAGGAACATCTGGGAAAAACGATGGAAGTTTACATCGACGACATGATGGTAAAATTAACACGAGCGGAAGACCATTTCCAGCATCTCTCTATTACATTTAACATTTTACGCAGGTATAATATGAAGCTGAATCCAGAAAAATGCGCTTGTGGCGTAGAATCAGGTAAATTCTTGGGTTTCCTTGTGTCAAACAGGGGAATAGAGGTAAATCCCACTCAAATTAAAGCTATAGAAGAAATACCTGATGTACTTATAAATAAAAAAGAAGTTCAAAGACTAACGGGAAGAATAGCAGCTTTGGGAAGATTTATTTCGAGGTCTTCCGAGAAAAGCTTTAAATTCTTTTCAGTCCTCAAAAAGCAGAATCAGTTCGAATGGACTGAAGAATATCAACATGCTCTCAAGAATCTGAAAGCTTATCTATCAAAACCCCTGCAGCTATCAAAGCCGAAGGAGGGGGAGAGATTGTACATCTACTTGGTTGTCTCAAAAATTGTTGTAAGTGCAGTGATGGTAAGAGAAAATAAAGGTAAACAATCTCCTATTTACTATGTAGGTAAGACTTTACTAGATGCTGAAACCAGATATCCACATCTACAAAAGTTAGCCTTAGATTTAATAATGGCATCTAGAAAATTAAGACCATATTTTGAATGTCATCCAATCACTGTTGTGACTTCGTATCCTTTAAGAAATATTTTTCATAAACAAGAACTATCAGGAAGATTAGCCAAGTGGGCCATAGTATTAAGTGAGCATGAAATACTATATCAGCCTAGGACTGCAATTAAGTCTCAAATCTTAGCTGATTTTGTTGTTGACTTTAGTAATAGCATTGTCCCTGAAGTGGGAAAGGAATTACAACTCTTTAACGGTGCGAATCCAGGTCTATGGACCCTATTTACTGATGGCTCTTCCAATATAAAAGGCGTCGGCTTATGCATAGTCTTAATATCACCCACGGGTGAAAAGACACGACATGCTATTAAATATTATCCTATAACTAACAACGAAGCAGAGTACAAAGCTGTCATTGCAGGACTAGATTTCGCACGAGAACTCTCAATTGAGCAAATTGTAATCAACAGCGACTCCCAACTGGTAGTGAATAAGATGCAGGGGACTTACATCGCTCGAGAGACTCGGATGCAACAGTACCTGGAAAAGGCACGAGAGCTCGTGAGACAATTCAAAACATTGAAGGTAATACAAATACCTAGAGAAGAAAATGGGGAGGCACATGCATTAGCTAACCTCACAACAATCACGAAAGTAACAAACAAAGACAATGCAATTGTTGTTCATTTATTCCATTCAACGATCGACCAGGACAGAAATGAGGTAACTTTCAACAATTTAACCTGGTATTGGAGAAACAAAATTCTAAGTTTTTTGCAGAATGGTACCGTACCTGAAGACAAGAAAACATCTCAAGCACTCCGCCGTAAAGTTGCACAGTACTGCCTCATTCGTAATACATTATATCGCAAGATGTTCGGAGGGCCCCTAGCTAAATGCCTCAGACCTAATCAAACGAAGCTCGTGATGAAAGAAGTCCACGAAGGACACTGTGGAAATCACTCAGGGGAGAGATCCTTGGTAAAAACCCTAATCAGAGCTGGGTATTATTGGCCTAAGATGGAAGAAGAGGTCGAGAACTTCGTATCCAAATGCGATAGATGCCAAAGGTTTGCCAATAAAATGCATCGACCAGCGGAATTATTGCATCCAATTATATCCCCATGGCCCTTCATGAAATGGGGTATGGACATATTGGGACCTCTTCCCCCAGCTAAAGGACACGTACGGTTTCTACTCATGCTAACCGACTATTTTACAAAATGGGTAGAGGCAGAAGCATTCAAACAAGTGCGAGAAAAGGAAGTTAAAAGCTTCTTATGGCGAAAATTAATATGCCGCTTTGGTATACCAAGGGAAATCGTATGTGATAATGGCCCACAGTTCATAGGCTCACAAATCACAGAATTCTTCGAAAGCTGGCAAATCAAACAGATCACTTCAACGCCATACCACCCCGTGGCTAACGGTCAAGCAGAATCAACAAATAAAATCATCATCAACAACCTGAAGCTACTCTGGGCATACAGAACAACTTCAAAAATAGCCACGGGAGAAACTCCGTTCGCATTTGTCTATGGCTCAAAAGCCTTAATACCTGTGGAAATTGGTGAACCAAGCATAAGGTTTATAACAGCCACGGAGGAAGCAAACGACGGTGAATTGAGGACTAATCTAGATCTGCTTGAACCACGAAGGGAAGCAGCGCTAATATGGATAGCATCTAAAAAACAAATCATAGAGCGTTATTACAACCGTAAAGCTCATCTCAGATACTTCAAGATTGGGGACTTCGTCCTCAGAAAAGTCTTTCAATCAACGAAAGAAACAGGCGCAGGAAAGCTAAATCCAAATTGGGAAGGACCCTACAAAGTCCGAGGCATAGCTGGAAAGGGCGCCTATGAGCTAGAAGCTATGGACAGCAGAATCCTACCAACAAGTTGGAATGCCATCCACTTGAAGAAGTACTACTTCTAAGGAAAATAAGTACCCCCGGTCAGGTATCACACGTTCGATTTTATTTTGAACATTTAAAATTTTACTAACTTTTTTAGATGATAGGCATAAAGCTAACCCATCACCAGATGATGATATTAGACCTTCAAATACGCGAGGAAGTAACATAATTACTGGTCTAGGGTTACACTTTCTGATGGAAGTTTTAAAGGGTTAGGCAGTCATCATCTAAAAACTATATACCTTCGAGTCCCGCATAAATAATGCCTATTACAAAAAGGCTTGCATTTTATATGCAACACCATGCCTACTATGAAAAGGTACGAATAATTTAAGCATCTTCATGCAAAAACTCAGAGGTAAAATAAAAACCTCGCAAATTAAACATGCAAAAGACTTAAGAGTGAAAACTCGGAAAAAAAGTCGGCTAGGTAGGAACTAAGTATTGACTAGATACTTAGCCGCATATAATTTTTGTACATTAGGGTGCCCCTAAGTTGTTAGTTGGGGACTTTAAAAGATCCAAATCTACCCCTGATGGACATAAGGGTAACCACCAATCAAATATAAAAAAAGGGGTGTGAATTAACATCTTAATCTTCTTGAGGAGGAGGAGTGACTTCTTCGCTGGCGGTAGGAATAGGAGCAACTTGGAACGAAGAGGCGTGAGCAGCGGGAGTCTCACCTTCATGTGAAGAGAGAGTCTGATCTTGTTGAGCCTTCTCCATGGATTCCTTGGTTTTAGCTATTTCAACACTAAGGTCGAAACCTTCTTGACTCATTTCCGTCAATTTGTCAAGGCAAGAATTCATGTACGCCCAACTAACATCAACAACAGTCGTCTCTTCGAGAGTTTCATAATCTCTCTCCCATATCTGAAGTTCAGCTCTTAGCCCGTCCTTCTCAGCTTCAGCAGCTTCATGGGCAGCCCTCAAAGGTACAATTAACTCCTCCAAAGTGTGGACTTTGTCCAAAGCATTGTGAAGATCCTCTTGAGTCCGGGTGAGTGACTGCACAAGCTCGCCTGAGTATTCCTCATTCTTCCCCAACAAGTCTTTCAAGCTTCTAACTTCTTCAGAGGCACATGATAATTGCTCAGCAAACGAAGACTCAAAAATGCTCTTGTCTTTGTCCGCTTTGCTAGAAGAAGCCTTCTCCACTGCCAACTCTGCAGCCACGACTCTCATCTGTCGCTCCAAGGTACACTTTTCTTCTTCTAAGGCTTCCATGTTGAGCCTCAGGCTTTCATATTGCCCCTTCCAATTCCCTGCTTCAGCATGCCACTCCTTTAGCTCTTGTTCCGTGTTAGAAATTCTCTTCATGAGCTCCATGCCTATAAGATTAGTCTACAAAAAAGAAATCAATTAGATACGATAGATTTCATGTACAAAAATGAAATGAAAGAAAAATGCATTTTACCTTCAAAGAGGAATGTACGACTTCATTAGCCCATGTAAGGGCGCTATGGCTATCAAGCTTGGTCCTCTCTGCTGGGCCAATCAAAGGCTTCAGCCACACTTCAAGTTGGCCAGATTTGTTAAAAAGGCTCCCGTCAGCCGGAACCTCAATTAGCACTTGCCTCATCTCCCTGCTGGAAGACCCTACTTCTCTAACAGGAGGCACGGAAGCAGGCTGAGACAAAGGAGCCACAGGTAATGAAATTTGGGGAGAAAAAAAAGCATCAGGCGCGAAAACTTGAGGAGATGAGAAAGCCACGGGCAAGGCAGCAACAGAAGTAGTAATGGCCAAAGGAGTAGAGGAAATAGACGGAACGGGCGAAGGGATTTCTCTAAAGGAGGGGGCAAAAACAGCCAGAGGCGTCTCATTAGCAGCATGGCCAAAGCCTTCGCGGAATAGATGATCCACGAAATCCTGTGCAGGAGAAGAAGAAGCATCCCCGGATGTCGAAGGTCTAACATCAGGCACGGAAGACACTTCCACGGGTGTAGACTCATCGTCTGAGACCACCCTTCTTCTACGTGACTTGTGCATCAAAGTGCCATCTCCTTCTTCTTCTTCTTCTAAGGTCCTAGACCCACTAACTTTCCTCTTTGAAGAAGAGGAGCCAGTAGTAATTTCTTGGGCCTGAGCCAAGGACATCTTCGGAATGGATGCAGCAGACACCCCCCGAGCAGAAAACCCTGTCGAAAGAAGAAGGTTAAACAAACAAAGAAAAAGAGGCTCGAGTAAGGAAAAGAAGCGAAAAAACAAAAGTTTCACTTACCGTGAGTCTTCACTTTCCAACCGTACTTCCCAGAGAAGTACTTCCAAGATCTTTCCTCCAATGGAGCAACCGATAACAACTTTTCTACCCAATCACGGATACCGGAGATATTCTCAATAGTACTCATGATTGCTGAAAGAAGAAGAAAAGTAGCTACGGTGTTAATAAAACACTTAAAGCAAAGAGAAGAAAATAACAAATGTGAGCTAAAATGTACTCATGTGCATGATTCCACTTCTCAGGGAAGGGAAGATTTTCTTCACCCACTAAACACGCAATGGGCACAACAACGTACCGAAGGTACCAACCTCTATCCTTGTCGTCATCAGGGGTTACCAACACTATTTTTCTCCTAGTAGCCAGAGTGAAAACCCCTTGACGAAACAAGGTAGGAGAATAAAGATGAATGAGGTGATTGAAGGCAAAAGGAACCGAGGCTAAAGAAGCAAAACATCTAAGACACGCGACAACTCGCCACACAAGAGGACCAACTTGTCCTAAGCAAATATTGAAGAAACGACAAAATTCGATGATGACCAGATCAATAGGAGGTCTAAACCCTATAGTGAAAGGGTAAGTGTAAACAAAAGAATGCCCCGTCTTGTAAGACGTTATTCTTTGATTGCTATTTGGAATAACAATGGGAAAATCAGACGCCCAAGAACATTCCCTACGAACAAGGAGAATAAAACCTTCAGTAATAAGAGTGGGATACCTATCAATACTATCAAGGGATAACGACTGGTCTACTAGGACTTGGTTATCCCTAGTGAAGGTAAGCTCAGCAGGAATGATTTCATCCACTCGTGGTTCGCGAAGGGGTTCATGATGATCTCTACCCCTGGACAAAGACCTGGAAGCCCTAGCTCTTGGAGAGACTAAAGACCTAGCAGAAGGAAGGGAAACAATCTGGGAAGAAGAAGAGCCCCTCGAAGGAGTAGAACTTAAACTCCTCAGTCTACCACCCCTCCGACTCCGAGTCGGAACAGAAGAGGGTGTCAAATTCTCGACGTCTATTACTCTTTTAGATTGGTTCGAAGAAGACATGTTTACGAAGACAAGAAGAAATTCTTTACAAATACAAGAGACAAGCTAGAAAGTGTTTCGTGGAAGTAAAGAAAAGAAAAGAGGTATTTATACTTGAAGACAACCGTCAAACATGGGAAAAAACAATAATGAGAAAAGTCATAATTGAAGGTGTCACTTCGTGACTGATGTAGCCGCAGAAAGCCCTAAAAGGCACCGAGTAACTGCAGAACCAATCCGGAGGGAACACGTGGATTGAGCATTAAGTGGAAGCGGCAAGCGACGCCTATGTTCAGAGAAGGATACAATGTTTCGAGGTAAAGCGGCAGCAAAATATTCCTGCCATAAATGCATATCCACTTATCAAATATTAATCGATAAATAAATGGTACGTGGGGGGACTATCTGTATTGGTAAAAAAGAGTTTCACACGTAAGATGATTCCTGACAACTCAGCCAGCTACGTGGACCAAGGAAAATATGACAGCTACATATGATTCTATAAAGAGGTACGGAATAGAGAGGTACGGATCAATAATCCTACGGGGTAATCATCTACGGGAAACCCAACCTGATTGGGACAAGGAAGAGATACGGTCAAAATGAATCCAGACAGAGCTACGGGCAGATCCAGAGATCCTCAATTAATGACGCATACGTTACACAACCTTCACGCAACAGTTACGGTTATCCTTTGAAACGCCCCATTAATGTAATAATTAGTCATTAATGAGTGATCATTGTAAAAGGCAGACGTTATATTGAGGAACTCCCTATATAAGGGAAGACAAAATGGCTTGTAAGGGCATCTGAACTACGAATACAATACACTTTACTTTTCTGAAGCATCTTATTATCATCATTTACTTATTCTTCTTCACTTAATATTATTTCCTTGATTATTAGTAACCCGTGTTCATCCTAAAAATAGCTTTGTTCAAAGGATCTAATTTTTTGGTTAAACAGTCGCGTGGCTCCCATGTTTCCATTGTTATGCTGCTGCTGAGGTGGCCTGTACGGCTGATTTTGCTGGCCCTAATTATGTCCACCCTGTCTTTGACCCCCATAATTTGACACATAGTTCATATTTTCAGGGTAGTGAGTATGATCACACTAAGCATTCAACTGATTACCAAGTGGTTGACTAATGCAAGATGTGCATAATCCCCCATTGGTAGTATCCACAATATGTACCTGCTGCTTCTGCCTTAACTCCTCCACCTTTTTAGTGAGTATGCTCATCTGTGTCATCAAAGTGGCCATGTTTTCACCAAGAGTGTTGGATGGATCTAATGGAACTGAGTGAACCACTGTGGTGATGGGTGCATTTCTGGTTGTCCACCCCGAATTTTGTGCCATTTTATCAAGTAAGATCTGGCTCTCTCTCCATATTTTGCTCAGGAATGCTCCACCAGCTGAAGCATCAACATTTGCCTTAACACTATCGTCCAGACCCATATAAAATTGCTGCCCCAACATCTGCTCTGGAATACCGTGGTGCAGACAGATAACCAACATCCTTTTAAACCATTTCCATGTTTCTTGCAGTGTCTCCGTAGGCTTCTGTCTGAAGCTCAAGATTTCATCAATTTGTTGAGCTGTTTTGTTTGGTGGAGGGAACTTGTTCACGAACTGCTTAACCAACTCCTCCCATGTAGTGATGGAATTGATGGGGAGCGAGTTTAGCCAAGTCTGGGCTACTCTTGTCATTGAGAATGGAAACAACAACAGTCTTATTGCTTCCGGAGTGACGTTTGGCTGCCTTTGAGTTTTGCAAATCGACAGGAAGTTCTTCAAATGTTGTTGGGGATCCTCAATGTATGACCCCGAAAATAGTCCTGTATTCTGCAACAAGTGCATCATATTATTTATGATCTGAAAGGACTAAGCCTGTATCTGAGGGACTACTATCGCAGTGGCCAAATTCTCCATCGTGGGTTGTGCCCAATCATATAGAGGCGCCTCTGGTACAATAGGCTCCGCAACATATGCAGCCGGGTCTACCACGTTGTCCCCATTGTTATTGTTCTTGTCGTTTAGATCTGCCCGTTTAGATCTGCCATGTTAGTTTCAATTGATGGTTGTTGCTTGCTTTTCCGGTTGGCCTTGAAAACTTTCTCGGGGTCTGGTAAGCTTCAAATACTTCACCAATTCTCGATGAGTTTCTAGGCATGCACTTGTACAACCAAGTTAGAAAACGTTAAAATTCCAATGTATAGATTGAAAGTGAAGAAAAGTGACTACACTTAAGAACTTTTGTATTTCTTTCAACTCTAACTGATAACACCATTAATTCCCCGGCAACGGCGCTAAAATTTGATCACGCTCAACTATGTCTCATAAAAAGACTAAGCGGGTGTTGCAAATATAATCTGAGTATTTTGCCCAGAGTCGAATCCCGCAGGGAATTAACCTATCAATTATCGTTGTCATACTCACTAGACTCTTCGAAATCAACTTCCCAAAGGTTATGAATAACAATTTGTTGGTATTTTTACTAAAACTGAATGAAATTAAGTAAAATAAAAGATAACTAATGCTGAGTTGTAAACAAATGCGAGAAGGATCTAAGGTTATGGTTTACCCTGTTGATGGAATCCCTTCTTGTATATTTCATATAGTTTGGCCTAATTATCTCTATCAATCATGAGCACTTTCGCTGTCGTAATTGTCACGACCCGAAATCCCACCTTTCAGACCGTGACTGCGTCTAATGTTGAACCTGCTAGACAAGCCGACGTACACAACACTTTGACATTTATAAAAACAACGTAACAGTAATAAAGCCAATTAACCTTCC